>PVJI01009365.1:0-65824 GCA_004026765.1 Micronycteris hirsuta | reverse complement strand
GGGAACTCAGATCAGCCACAGCCAAGACGCTTGTGAGGTAAGCAAGCAAAATACAACCAGAGAAACAAATTATAACCAGAGACATTGAAATTTAGAACAATCTGGCAGTAACCAGAGGGGAGGGGGAAGGGGATAATGGGGACAAGGGTATTCAGGAACTGCTACAAGGACACATGGACAAAACCAAGGGGGAGGGTGGAAGCAAGGGAGGGAGGTGGGTTTGCCTGGGGTTGGGGGTGGGGGTAAAGGCCGGGGGCAGAGTTCCCCCTCTAAAAAAAAAAAAAAAAAAAAAGAAGAAGTTGTTCCATTGTTCTGTCAATACAGCAGCTTCTGAATGGTATGCTAAGTCGTAGGACCAGTGGATCACATGGTCATGTGCCCATAGGCACCTTCTTTCCTGCAAAGTCGATTTCTTTGTTTGAAGTTAATTTATGCAGGAGCGCACTTTCAGGAGTAGCAGCCAATTGGATATTCTGTGAGTCTGTGGATGGTGGGGGTGGCTGAAGCCTACAGGCAGGAACGATGAGTCCATACCTGGAATATTTGTCAGTCCTAATCGGGATGAAATATTGCCCTTTTCAACATGGAAGAGAATCAACTCATTGCCAACTAGCTGATCGGTCTCTTCTAAGGATGGCACCATATCGGGAGCTCAGGATGGGCTTTTGTGGCTGGCTGGTTGAACATTCAGCCATAGCTGTAGCTAGAGAAGCCTTGGAGAGTGGGAGCCCCTGGTGTGGGGCCCACATGTAGCATCTATCCCTCCATCACAGCTGCTCCATTCATGAACCCACGGCAGCACGTTCTTGCTCTGCGCCTCTTCTATGGCAGTCTTCTATGCCACCCATTCTACAGATGAAAAGGGTCATTGCAGGGGGGTTAATTAATTGTTCAAAGTCTCGGAGCTTGTGAGGGTATTTCAGAAGTTTTTAGGTACCATTTCCGCCGCACCGTGTTGCCTCTTCTATGCTCTCAGACCTATTTCCAGGATATCTATGAATAGAAGAAAAAGTCACCTGTGGTTGACTGCATGTGGGTGAATTGACTCACCCATGAAATGCCAGATGTAGATGAGCTTGAGTTTTTCAAAATAGGCTCTGACTCAGGTAAGTGTACTGTTCAAGGACAGGACCGGATCCTGCCCTGACTCAGGGAGTGATTCAGACCAAGAGCTGGCTAAATCTAGGAGGAATTTTGCACTGCGTTATCACCTTTTAGGAGTTCATCTTACCCCTTAGCTAAGAATAGATGTGGACAATGAATAAACCTTTCTGAAATTAACCCCCTTCACTAGCATTCTGAGTGCTCTTTCCGTGCCCAGTCTGTACAGTAGGGACCACGGCATTTTGAGCTTTTCGTTTTGTCTCTCCTGTCCAGTTTGTCCTTGGATGATGGCGTTCTCCCAGGTGCTTTTGGATTGACTGGAACATTAAGGACATTGTTGGCTCAGAGAAGGAAATTCACTTGCATAAGCTATTTATGTGGGAACCAGGCCTTGACCCCAAGTGGCTCAGCTCCAGAGCTCACACTCTGTTTTACCATGGCAGACAAAGGCTGTTTATAGTTATTGACAACTATTGATGAGAAACTAATACCTACTTGTTTAGCAGTGTCCTAAAGAATTAACAACTGTTTGGGGATTGGATCACGATTCATATAGTTACAATTTTGGATGGTATTTCATTATTTTACAAAATGAACTTCTATTAATTGCACAAAGACTATTCTGGCACAACTTTATTTTGTTGGGACACAGGACAGTCCTTTGACTTTTGTTTAAAGTGGCTTGCAGATTGGTGGGAGTTAGATTTTTAGAAAGTATAGTAAAAACTTAAATAAGTCCCCTTAGTTTATTAAATAAATGTAAAAAAATAAATCACTGGATCCTCTCATGTTAAATAATTAATTTCTCTCGTAAATGTGTATGTATACATTTTTTTCTTCTACCAAATCAGCATAAAATTTTGACTAAAAGAACATTTTAGGCCACTTCCCATCCCCTGTAAGGCTTTTTAGCCCACTCACACAATCACTCCGATCAGCCCTGAAGACAGAGGAAGGAGTTGGGAAGCTGTGTGAATGAATAGGACCCAAAAGCAGGAGCACCTTCTAGTCCTCTCTCCTTCATGGACCCTATTGTAGTTTCAATAATTTGTTTCCCATGTTGTTCAGAAACTTTATCAACTTATATTCAAGCAAAAATTAAAAAATGAATTTCAAACTCCACCCATAACTTTTGCGCCCACGCCCTCTTTTTGTTTCCACCAGCTGAAATACTCTTGGGTTGTACGTGCCCTTCCATATTGCCCGAGATACGCTCCTGTATTCTAGGGGGAAAGTGATAACCTTGTCCCTCTTTGAATGCCAAGCATGCTCTTATGCGAATAAGATGGCAAGTCATCATATTTAGACCATTTGACATTTGCCATGCATTTGTGCTGCTGGTCCATTCACATGATGGACCTGGAGTGGTTGTAGTTACAGAAACTCCTGGAATTGCTTTCTGTTGCTGCCACTTTATGAAGATCCTGGCACAGGGCGTGTTAGACTTCTTGTTTAGGATCAGCCTACATTTCCCCTAAAAACTCACAGCCCCCTGGACTGTTTCATTTCTAATCCTGACCACACGTGAAGAAGTAATTGACTGCAGGCTGGTGTGCGGACTTCTGTGAACTCTTAACAGCCCAGCCTTCCTCCCTTAGAGGCAGTGCATGCTCATCTCCCTTAGTCCCTCTCCCTGGCCAGGCTTCAGTGAAGCAAAATATTTCTGGGTTGGGGGTTAGGAGTGAAAATCCAGAGTGATGCTGCCTTTGCTTGTCACCTTCTCCTAACTGTTATACACAAGAAAATGATGTTCACCAGGGAGGTAACTGACATTAGAGCCTTGTGGTGGTAGCACTGGAGGGGTAATTTGCTGTTGTTCAGCTCCTGCTAGGAGTGATCCTGGCTACTGGTCTAGATTATTCCTGGAGGGAAAGGGAAGGTCTCAGATAGCCTGTCTCTTTTGGCTGTGGGAGGGTTCCAGAATTTTCTTGTAGTTTCTAGATCACCACTGGAAATAATTTAAGTCCCAGAGGCTCTTCTCTAACCAGCCTAACCCCTGAGTCATTCCTGTGTGCTCCCCATCTCCCACAATGATTGTATTCCTCTGTCCATTCCCAATTTTAATTATGCATTTACTCAATGGGCTTCCCTTCTGGTTAACTTTTACTGCTAACTCATTAAACCTCTGAGTCACACATTCATTATTAAAGAGAGGGAGAAAAAAAAAATGAAAGAACAAGAAGGAGCTGTGCCCGGGGAGAAACTTGGGGGTGGATCCCTGTGTTTAAGTGTGGCTGACTCTCCCGAGGCCACTGTTAGTTTCTCTCCCCAGCAGGGCTGTGCCCTGCCCTGCAGGTCACTGGACGGAATGCGCTGCTCGTCCTAGTGAGTTTGAACGTGACTTCTTGCTTTTGCAGGGAGACTGACTTACAGTGCTGCCGCAAGTGCTTCCCTCCTACTTAACTCTGCCCTCTGAACTTCGGTGGTCTCAAAACAACAATGGAGCTACTAATTAAAAAGTTCTAATCTTAACTTGTGTCTCAGAAAGAGCATTAAAGGGAATCAATTTATAACCCACAGAGACACTTTTTAATATTCTCTTCTCTTTTCTCCAAAACCACTCCCCTACCCACCACACAGCTCACCAAGCTATTTCCTTCTTTCCCCACCTCCTCCCTAAGGTAAATTGTTTTACTCCTCACATCCTCCTCTCTAAAATGAGGTTCATGGTGGTGCCTGGCTGACGCATTGTTGTGAGGATTAACTGAGATAAATTAGGTAAATCCCACCTATACAGTGCCCAGAACATTATAAATGCTCCTGAAGGTTAGCTATTATTATAAATTTCAATTCAGCATCCTTAGCCTCAATTTTGATTTCCCTCTTTCAGTGGAAACACTAGAGGAAGAAATATGGAATCAGAGAAAGTGATTCTTAAGTAATAGTACAATAGCTACTGTTTACCGAGCATGACCCATGTACCAAGTGCCTTCCTGAACCCTGTCTCTACAGGGTCTTTTTCCTCCTTCCCACAGCCCTGAGGGGTAGATGCTACTTTACCCCCATTTCACAAATGAGGGGACTCAGACTTAGAGAGATGAAGCAACTTGCCTAGGCCACGTGGCTACTGAGTTGAAAGATCTAGAATTTACACACGGGCCTGACTGACTTCCAAGTCCATGGTTTAATGGCTTTGCAACAATCTGCAAGCTGGTGGTGCTGCCAGCCACTGGGCAGACATGTGTTGTCTGTGTGGGTTTCTGGCTCCTGAGGGCTGTGACCCCTGCTCAGAGACTTCGGGCCTCCAGTGATAAGTGAATTGCCTTGGAAACAGCTGCCGGGGTGGAGCCAACACCCGTGCCTGGGGTGAAGCCACCAGGCCCCCGTGGAGGTGAAGGCCCTGAAGATCTCCTTGGTATTCAGTGGGAGACAGAAAAAATTATTTTTCTGCAAAGGTTGGCATTTATTTCTTAATAACCAGTTAAATATTTATGTAGCCTCCCTAATCAGCAAAATAAAGGCTTTCTGCACTTTTATGTGTGCTAGAAACCACTAATGAGTTCTTGGGGATTCATCACTGACTCGAGACTAGAAGTAGAAGCCAGTATATCTGGAGTCAGTAAAAACAGCCAAGACACTTCAGCTGCAAGGGAACCTTTACTTATTGCACATATCCAGGGCTGCACCTGTATTGTGAGATTTGAGGATGAGGTGATGATACCCTGCATAGAACTCCTGGCATGCATTCTTCTTCCCTGGTGACCTGGAATTTCCTGGGTAGGCCCTGTGCAGCCTGGCAGACTCGTCTTCAGGGCTGCACCTGAGGGCCCTGTCTCTGGGCAGAGTCCTAGTTACACAACTCATTGTCCCAGTGGCCAGAATGTAATGCTTGGCTTTGCAGCAAGTGTAAGGGCCAACGTATTGGCGGGTTCCACAGAGTGAGTAGGAAGAGAGGCCGTCACAGGCTGGGGTAGTGTGGTCCGTGCCTGTCTTCTGTGCACACAAGGGTCAAATGCCATCAATAGTAGTGGCAATTGAATGCTATTCTCCTCTTCCTCTGCCTTCTTCTCCCGTTCCATCTTCCTTCTTCTTCCTCTCTTTCTCTCGTCTTCTTCCTCCTTTTTCCTCCAACTATGAAAATATACAAAGGGGGACCCCCCAAAAAAAACAACCAGAATTCTCTTCTGGAGGGTAGGCCCTTTGTAGTACCGGCTTCCCCCACTAGGTGAGTGTCTAGGAGCCCATCTGTATCAGTGTACCAGCTGGTGGTGTTATGAGATGCTGCGCTCGGCTTTAGTGAAATTTTTTTGAAGACTCTTAATGTGTTTGCCCATTTCGTGATGGGTGATTTACAAGTGCACCTGTCCACATGGCATTGAGTGTTCAAAAACGGCATGACACGCATGCCCCACCCTCTGTATTCACTTGATCTCACCCCGAGCAACTTTTTTTTGTTTCCCTGGATGAAAAAAAGTCCTCAAAGGGAAATGTTTTGCTGATGTGGAAGAGATGAAACAAAAAACAGCAGAAGCACTAAAAGGCATCAACATCGATGAGTTCAAAAACTGTTTTGAACAGTGGAAAAAAATCTACATAAATGTATTGCATCAAATGGAGAGTACTTTGAAGGTGACTGAAGGTTAAACATGTAAGAATAAATACACATTTTAAAATTGTGGTTCAATTAAAGTTTTCCCCATTTCCCCCCCATTATTCCACCCTGCCCTACCCATCCCCCACCTCCCACATTCAATCCTCTCCCCCTTGTCTTTGTCCATGGGTCCTTTATACATGTTCCTTGAGTTGACCCTTCACCTTCCTTCCACCATTATCCCCTCCTCCACTCTGGTCACTGTCAGTTTGTTCTTTATTTCACTGTCTCTGGTTCTATTTTACTGGCTTGTTTGTTTTGTTGATTAGGTTACACTTAAAGGTGAGATCATATGGTATTTGTCTTTCACTGCCTGGCTTACTTCACTTAGCGTAATGCTCTCCAGGTCCATCCATGCTGTCGTGAAGGGTAGGAGCTCCTTTTTCTTTCTGCTGCATAGTATTCCATGGTGTAAATGTACCATAGTTTTTTTATCCACTCATTTTTTATAAGTAAATTGCAAGTTTTTGGGTCCCCCCTTGTATATAGCAAGACACTATGTTAAGAGGAGTTGGCAGATCATTCATTCATTCATTTCTCAAACATTTATAAAGCTCTTTATTGAGCATGAGGTAAGGGGTTCAAAGATAAACAAAGAAATCCCTCCTGTGGGATGTACATGGTCTAGGGGTGTCCAACCTTTTGGTGTCTCTGGGCCACACTAGAAGAAGAAGAGTTGTCTTGGATCACACATTAAATACACAAACACTAACAAAAACTGATGAGCAAAAAAAACAAAAACAAAAACCCAAAGGTTTTAGGTAAATTTATGATTTTGTGTTGGGCTGCATTCATAGCCATCCTAGGCCTCATGTGGCTCATGGGCCACAGGTTGGACACCCCTGGTAGGAGAAAGAGACTGACATGGGACAATTAAAATAAGTAACATGATCTGAGGACTTATCATATGCCTGGCACTGTGCTAAGTTACCCTTTAACTAGATCATTTAGTTCTCATAGAAATACTCTGAGGGGAATTCTAGCATTTTATCCTTTTATATATGTGACTAAGGCAAAGACAGATTAAATAATTCATCCATGGTCACACAGATCTGACTTGAACTCAGGCAAGTCAGCACCCTCAATATCTCTGCTGCTTTCCATATGATTGCAGCACATTGTGACAGGTGTCACATAGGTAGGGTCTAACAGAAGTGAAATTTGAACTTGACTTTGAGAGGTGAATAGGAGATTTAGAGGCTGGAGAGATGAGGGAAGTGCACTGTAGGCACAGGGAACAGTGTGAGCCGACACGGTGTTACCTGGCATCCGCAGCCGTCACCACTGTCCCTTAGGCAGTGGAACAACTTGACACCTTCTAAGAAGAGAGGGAAATGATCAGACTTGTACACTAAAAAGACAGCCGTCATTTAAAAATGCTAAAGAAAATAGTCACATTATTAAAAATCTTTGAGTGTTAGGAATATGAATCATAGGGTCTTTCCCTTTTTATTTTGTATACGTTTCCAAAATTTTCTATAATGAGCTTGTCTTGCATAATTACATAATGTATATCTACTTTATATGTGTGTGCCTGTGCACACATGTGTAAAATGCGTATGTGTTGGAAGAGAGTTGTGAATTGGTGGCAGTTCAGGGGGAAGAATGAAGTGGGCGGGGAGGGAGCTTGTCGCTGAGACTGTGGCGGAAGCAGTTGGAGAGTCTAGGTGAAAGTCAGCGGCTTTGGTTGGCAGAGGCTGTATCTGACATACCTGCCCCATCCTCAGCCCCTCTCATGGGGCATAGCAGGTACTACATATTTCACACACGCTCATTACGTCAATGAATGCATGAATGAACGAATAAACAAAAGAGGAAAAATGAAAGGACTGTGGCTGGAGAAGAGGGCATGGACTTAAAGTTAAGATTCCTGAGGGAGAACCTCGAGGAACCACAGAATGGTGCCAGAGATGAGGTTTCTATCTTAACACATTTCGTACCGCCTAGAAATCTCTAAGACATATGCCAGGGACCACACGATATTGGGCAAAATGCACGTTAATTAAATCATCTCGTGATGCGGTCCTTAAAAGATGGCACGCGAAACACGAGAAAACTCGTGAGCGGTACGAAAGGTGTTAAGCAGCAGGAAAGTGACTATCTTCTGTTCTGTAATAGAATATGGGGAGAAATGCATAAAGAGAGAAGCAAGAGATGTTGAAGAGTTTGATCCTGAATATATTGACTTTGGGGTGGAATTGATAAAAGAAATTTAAACACTTGCTGCAAAACCCGACCTGGATGTGGTAGACAGACGGACTGGAGAGGGAGTGGAAGGCAGCCCCGAAGGAGACCTGCTGCTCCGAGCAAGGGCAACTGAGTCACAGTGGAAAGTTGTCTTCAGACCTTCCAGGGCAGGTGCCCTCTGCCCTCATTGTTAGGGAGTGCTTACCTATCCAAATAACTTACTTCTAGCTACTTGTTTTGGTTACTTTTTATTTAAGTATATCGTAAGCACACCAAATCACACAAATCATAAATACGTGAGGTCTGTCCAGAAAGTATCCATCCATGTAATATGCAAAATAGAGGCATTTATGGAAGAAGATACAAGATACAAGAAACATTGTACATAGGACAATGGCATTTTAGTCCCCTTCAAAGTAGACAACTTGGGACCTCACACAGTTCTCCCAATTGCCATCAGCTGCTCTGTTGCATTTTCCTGAATCTTCTCAATGGTCTGAAACCTTTTCCCTTTCAGAGGTGGTTTTAATTTTGGGAAAAGCCGTAAGTCACGGGGTGCCAAATCTGGGCTGTAGTGGGGTTGAATCACCTGGGTGATTTGATGTTTTGCAAAAAAAAAAAAAAAAAAAAAAAAAAGCATGAGCAGTCATGTTGTTATAATGAAGTTGCCAATCACCAGTTGCCCATAGCTGCCACCTTCTGAATCATCCAAATAGTTTCTGCAGAGGAATGTTCAAGCTTAATGCAAAATGTGATGCAAATTCATTGCTCTGCTTGCTCAGTCATTTTGAATGTGACGGCCACAAGGTACATGTGCTCACTCAACAGCATCTACTGTCCCCACTGACTAGTACAGTGGAGTCCTCATTGTTCACACATGTGCATTCCAGTCCACTCTCCTTGGCTGCCAGGTCACATCGATATCATGCAAACTGATCTTGTTATATTAATAATGGCTGGACATTTTCCAGGCATACCATACATACATAACATAAAATTTACCAGTTAAACCATGTTAAGTATAGAGTTCTGTGGCATTAAGTACATTCACATTTTTTGCAGCCATCACCAGAATCTATTTCCAGAACTTTCGCCATTAAATAATAATTTCCCACTCCCCCCACCTCCAGCCCCTGGCAACAACTATTCTACTTTCTGTGTCTATGACTTTGACTACTTAGGAACTTCATATATGTAGAATCATATAGTGTTTGTCATTTTGAGATGAACTTATTTTACTTAATATAATGTCTGTGTTGTGGCATGTGTCAGAATTTACTTTTCAAGACTAAATAGTAATCTACTGTATGGATATACTGCATTTGTTCATACATTCATCTGTAGGACACTTGGGTTGCTTCCATTGTTCTTTGTTTTGTAACTATAAGGTTACTCTTTAGCCAGATGTTTGATATATTACAAAATCAAGGAGCTCTGGCTTCCTTTAATTCTTCAAAACTAACATAAAATTTTCAATCAACAGCTGTTAGATGCCCGAATTGTCGCCAATTTATGTTATGGTAACTCTGGAGATTGAGCATCATAGATTTCCAAAATGGAGTAGAGGTGGATTCAATTTTCAAAGGTGTATGGTCTAGCTGGGGAAATTAATTGGGTATTCAATTAATGTTAATTGTTTGCATGTGAGTAGAGAAGGGGGCGGGGTGGGGATCAGGAAGTTAGATGGGACTGTTTGGCTGGGGCAGACTCAAGAGAACACTGAAACCAATCTAAGGAGTTCAGACTCAGTGGGTAGGTACTGGGAAACTGCTGGAGATTTCAGATAATTTTCAATATTTGTAGATTACTTTTTTAAAATTTAGTTTTAAAAATTATGTAATAACACATGCTTTCAAAGTTAAAACTACAAGTATGCTACATTCAGAGAGATCTTGCTTCCATGCTTATTCTCTCCCCACTGTTCCTTCCTTTTTCCTGTAGGCAACCCACTTTTGCTAGGTTTTGGCTTGTCCTTCCATTCTTTTTGAACACGTAAGCAAATATGTATATGTATTGGTCTTCTTCCTCTTTTTGTTAAAAATGGAATACTGTGTGCATTCTTCCACATCTTGCATTTTAACTTAAATTCTTTTGTGTCAGTATGTATTTTCTTCATTCCTTTTTATATCTGCATAATTCTCCATTGTATGAATATATCATAATTTATGCAGCAGTTATTTCTTGATGGATATTTGGTGGTGGTTTTCAGTCATTTGCTTTTATAAATTGTGCTCAGTGAATAGGTGTACAAGGAGGGACCCCCTGCCCAAAGAAGAATTTATTTGTAAATATTATATATTTATTCTTACATATATTTAAACTTAAGTCACCTTCAAAATACTCTCCATTTGATACAATAATCTAACAAAACATTTTTTCCACTGCTCAAAACAGTTTTTGAACTTAGCAGTTTTGATGCCATTTAGTGCTTTTGCCATTGTTTCACCTCTTCCACATTGGCAAAACGTTTCACTTTGAGGACTTTTTTCACCTGGGGAAACAAGAAATGGCACTCAGGGTGAGATCTTGTGAGTAGGGAAGGCGAGGCACAAGGGTCATGTCGTGTTCGGTTGAAAATTTTTTTCCATTAACATTTACCCGCTGCCCCACCCACAGTCACCACACTGTTGTCCATGTCCATGAGTCCTTTTTCCTTCTTGCTCAGTCCCTTTGATCATCTATCCAGACCATTCAGACTTTCTCCATAACAACAAGGCTGCAACAAGGCTGTTTTGCTTCCTTATATGTGTGTTCACTGGAATTAGTACTTCTCATTTCATTCAAGAACTTCTTCCTTTGCATTCACAACTTAGCTAACTGTTTGGTGCAAGAGACCTAGCTTTCAGCCAGTCTTGACTTTCAACATGTCTTCCTCACTAATATTAATTATTTTTGGCTTTTGGTTTAAAGTGAGAGGTATGCGACTCTTCCTTTCATTTGAACACTTAGAGGCCATTATAAAGTTATTAGTTGGCCCAATTTCAATATTGTCATGCCTTTGGGAATAGGGATGCCAAGGAGAGGTAGAGAGATGAGGAAAGAGCTGGTTGGTGGAGCAATCAGAACACACACAACATTTATCAAATAAGTTTGCTGTCTTATAAGGTTGTGGTTTGTAGTGCCACAAAAACAATTCCAGTAGTAACATCAAAGATCGCTGCTCACACACCATAACAAATATAATAATGAAAAAGTTTGAGACACTGTGAGAATTGCCAAAATGTGACATAGAAACATGAGGTGAGCAACTGCTGTTGGAAAAATGGCACTGACAGAGTTTCAGGGCTGCCCCAAACCTTCGATTGTAAAATACATAATATATGTGAAGTGTGATAAAGCGAGGCACCGTAATGATTATGCCTGTAACGTTCATTGTTCCACCATTTAAAAGTATGCTGAAGTATCTATATTTTGAGGATTTAGCTCAGTTATATATTTTGTCAGAAGTAAAAATAAGAGGCTAAGAATGTCAGGATATCAGAAAAGTGTATTAGAATTTTACTGACTTATGAAAGCAGACATGGTGTTATGATCAAAATAAATTGTTTTTCATTGAGATGAGTATGTATTCCCTGTTTATGTATGGCTCAAAATTGTTTTTATTAGTATTGCTAAATGAAAATACTGAAAATACTCTAGGTCAGAATAGGTACCTCAGACTAAAGTAAAATGATCAATAATGTGATTAAATCTTTTAAATTATATTTTATTGATTATGCCGTTATAGTTGTCCTGATTTTTGCCCCTTTGCCCCCCTCCACCCAGCAACCTGTACTCCCTCAGGCAATCCCCCCACCATTGTTTATGCCTACAAGTTCTTTGGCTGCTCCATTTCCTATACTTTACTTTACATCCCCATGGCTATTCTGTAACTACCCATTTGTACTTCTTCATCCCCTCACCTCTACACCCATTCCCCCACACTTCCCTCCCATCTGGCAACCATCAAAACACTCTATCCATAATTCCGTCTCTGTTCTTGTTTGCTTAGATGATTTTTAAAATTCAATTGTTGATAGATTTGTATTTATTGCCATTTTATTGTTCATAGTTTTGATTTTCTTTTTCTTAAATAAGTCCCTTTAACATTTCATATAATAGTGATTTAGTGATGACAACTCCTTTATTTTTTCTTGTCTGGAAGCTTTTTATCTGTCCTTTGATTCTAAATGAGCTTTGCTGGGTAGAGCAATCTTGGCTATAGGTCTCTGTTTTTCATGACTTTGAATATTTCTTGCCAATCCCATCTAGCCTGCAAAGTTTCTTTTGGGAAATCAGCTGACAGTCTTAGGGGAACTCCTCTGTACATAACTAAGTTCTTTTCTCTGGCTGCTTTTAAGATTCTCTCTTTATCTTTAACCTTTGGCATTTTAATTATGATGTGTCTTGGAGTGGGCCTCTTTGCATCTATCTTGTTTGGGACTCTCTGTGCTTCCTGGGCTTGCATGTCTGTTTCCTTCATTATGTAAGAAATTAGGGAAGTTTTCTTTCATTATTTTTTCAAACAGATATCCAATTTCTTGCTCTTCCTCTACTCCTTCTGGCAACCCTATGATGTGAATGTTGTATCTCTTGAAGTTGTCTCAGAGGCTACTTGTACTGTCCTCATTTTTTTTTGATTCTTTTTTCTTCTTCTTGTTCTGATTGGTGTTTTTTGCTTCCTTGTGTTCCAAATCATTGATTTCATTCTTGGCTTCATCCACTCTACTGTTGTTTCCCTATAAATTGTTCTTTATTTCAACTAGTGTATCCTTTGTTTCTGACTGGATCTTTTTTATGCTGCTGAGGTCCTAACTAAGTTCCTCGAGCATCCTAATAACCAGTGTTTTGAACTCCACATCTGATAGATTGCTTATCTCCATTTAATTTAGCTCTTTTTCTGGAGTTTTGATCTGTTCTGTCATTTGGGCCATGTTTCTTTGTCTCTTCATTTTGGCAGCCTCCTTGTGTTTGTTTCTATGTATTAGGTAGAGGTGCTTTGATTCTGTGTCTTGATAATGTGGCCTAGTGTACTGCATGTCCTATAGGGTCCAGTGACACAGCCTCCCCTATCACTCCAGCTGGGTACTCAAGGTGCACCCTTTTGTGGGCTGAGTACACCCTCCTGTTGTAGTTGAGCCTTGGTTGCTGTTAGCAGGTCAATGGGAGGGATTTACCCAGGCCAGTCTGCGAGGATTGGCTGTGACTACTAACCACTAACCTTTACCCTCCCTTGGCGGATCAGCTGTGCAGGGGCAAGGTGGTAGTGCTCTGACATGGTCTGCTCCAACATGGTCTGTAGCTGTCCACTGGGAGCCTGGCCCTAGAGTTACCTGGGTGGTGCAGGCCAAGTTCAGCCCTCACTTGCATTTTGCCCAGGCTGCCCTTCCTGAGCTATCTGAGTTTACTGCTACTTGTGCTGGGCCTGGAAATTCCTAAGTAAAGCCAAGTTGTGAAGCTAGGCTGGCTGCTGCTAGTGCCAAGCCTGGGACTCACTAAAGTCAGCTGCTCCTTGTTTGATAGGATTTAGGAAGTTGTGAAGCATGCACCAAGACTAGCCATTCATATGGAAAAACAGCTTGGGTGGGCCCATAAATTGGGTGGGGTGGAGTCTCTGGGGATCTTCAACTCAGGTCGAATAGTGTTAGCCTGTCGTGAATTCTGGCCAGCAAAATTCATATTGCCATGGCAGGCATGTAAATAAATTTACACATAATTCTCTGAACTAGAAATTCTGGGACCATGCGTCCCCTCCATAATCATCTTGGAGAGCCCCTGAGCGTTGCACCCACCAGCCTTTTCTTGCTGTTTCTCTGGCACATTACATCTGAATGGTCTTCATTAACTATGCATGGATTGTAGATTTACATTAGGTGGTAGATGCCCAAGATGGCGCATGGAGAGGGTAGATATGCAAATAGAAAGACAATAGGCTTGGGCCGACTCACTGGTCTGAGGAAGCTAGGCATGCTTTAGTAGAAGTTCTTTTGATTCAGGGAGAGAGAGGTTTTAGCAAGAGCAAGCTTTTAAATCTAAGAAATATGCCATCCTGATTTACCCACAGGAAATTCTGCTGTCACACACGTGGGTCCTACTTGCTGTCTCATGTTCCATGAGAGTCTGTGCTCCCTTAGACGTGAAACATTAGAGCTACAATTCCCACAGTGGGCTGCATGAATCTCCTTTATTAGCCAAGTTGGTGGAGTCTCAACCAGCTTGCAGGCTCTGTGGAGGGATGGTTTAGAAAAGGAACAAGGGCCTCTTCTCACCTTGATGCCAAACACTTCAGTTTCTCTCTGTATGTCACTGATGCCTTTCAAGCTGCTACCCCAGTGCTGGAGCTCAGAGGGAGTAAGTCTGAGTAGGTGAATCTGTGTGTGGGTACTTTAAAAGGAATTGCTTGTGGCTCCAGCAGTTTCTTCCACCTACTCAATCTCTACTGATTCTTTGTATCCAGGAGTTGTGGGGACTTATCTTTCTGTGTCTGGTAACCTGGGCAGGGGAGCCTGTTGTGGGGATGGGACTCCTTGCTCACGAGATATTCCTCCTGAATTTTTATCTACCACATGTAGGTGAGGGACTGGCCCGTTCTGTGTCTGCACCCCCCTACCACCCTGGATGGATGTGGTTTCTTTAATTCCGTAGTTGTCAGACTTCCATTCAACTCGATTTCTGACAGTTCTGAGTGATGATTGTTCTATATTTTTGTTGTAGTTTTGGTGTGGTTGTGTGAAGAGGAGAGCCATGTCTGCCTACACCACCATCTTCTGAATTTTTAATAATGACAGTCTACCAATAATGAGAATTGAATAATGGGAAATAAAAATAATGATTTGGAGACTGAAGACATTATGTAGCCAAATGACCTTTGTCAAGTCCTAGTTTTTTTTTCAGGTCTAGAGCAAGAAGATTGGATTTAATTATCTCTAAGGTATTTTCCAGCTGTCAAATCTCTGTATTTCTGTAATAAATAAATAACTGCCAGGTTTGTGATCCTGATGTTTGCTTTTCCAATGCTTGTCTGATTCTATTAAGAAGAAGTATCTGGTAAATCCTGATGGAAACCATCTGTTAGAAAAGGAAGGAGGTGGCTTTGTATGGCTCTTTGTACCTGCTTTCTCTATAGGTAGACTTCCTTGGTCCTTACAGCAAAGAGGGAAGATGTGGTAGGTTTTTTTTTTTTAAAGGGAGAAAGGAAGAGACATCAAAGAGGAAAGGAAGAGAAAGGGCCAGCACTCCCTCCATCCTCTGAGAGATGGTGGTGGCTCTCCCACTGGTCTCAAGGCTGATCAGCACCTGCCTAGTGGACAGCACCGCGTCTCCTCTCCGGTTTCGCCCCTCTAAGCTCTGGTTCCTGCAGTTCACTCATCAAGTGGTTTGCATTCATTAGAAAATAAACTGAAAGCAGGGAGGGCTGCATAGAGGGCTTCAAAGATAATACTCTAGATCTTGAATGGGGGCTTGGTTCAAAGATGCCATTTTTCTCTTGTGTTTTATATCATAACATACACTATGTAGATTCTGTCATAGCAACAAAATTTTCCATGATAAAAGTAATGAATTAAAAATGCATACCACATTAAGACAAATGAAGAGCCATTCTCCTTTAAAGAAAGACCTCACGTCCAGAGGAATCATTAAGAGATTGTTATATATCAACAGAGTTTTGGTAACAAATCTTCTCCCCCCCGACCCCCATGTAAAAGTGAGATGAGTAAAGGCCATCAAGGTAGTGGCGAAGACCCCGTGTGAGAATAAGAATGTGAATCTAACAAATAGCAGATGTTCTCCACTTTTATGGAGCCCAGAAGGCTGGCTTGGATAAGACCAGGTCAGTGTTTCAACCAGGTTTGTGAGAAGTGCCAAAAAGCAGGGGTCAAGAGTGTGATCTTGTCTTAGAGCAGTCAGATGAGAACTCCTAGAGTGGACCCAGATTCTCCCGTATTTTTACATTCATGTGATAAAAATGAGCCTAAGAACCACGTTGTCACTAGCGAAACAAAACTTGAAACAGAAGTTTTATTGTGTGAAGTTCAGAAATGTTTTGAACTACAGGCCTCACCATTTGCATTTCTGATCATTTACCTCCATGCACGGGAGAAGGTCCAGGGAGTCACTGGCTGTTCAAATCCTTCATACTGCTCTTCATTTATCAGTTCTCATTCCTGTTTTCTTTATGGTTCTGCTAGACAGTGTCAACTGACCCTCTTCAGTTGCTTGGTTACTCTAGATTATCTGGTTCCCTTACCTCATTATTTCACCTTCCCCTGGACTTCCTTTCTCCTGAACCTTTCTCACTCATTCCTGGCATTTAAGAGATGTTTATTGAGCACCTACCACTATGTGTCAGGCACTGTTCCAGGTGCTGGAGATAAAGGAATGAACCACATAGCCATGGTCTATACTAATGCAGTTTATTCTGTAATGGGGTGCAGACAGGCAGGCATCAAACAGACATCTAAAAAATTAATATATATTTAGGTCCACACATATAAAGAGGATGAAGTGCTCTAAGAGACAATAACAGGACCACCTACTCTAAATTGAGTGGTCAGGGAACGAAGCTTTGAGGATGTTGCCTTTAAGTTGTGACCTCAGGGAACAGTCAAGTGGAAAGAAAGGACAGAGTTCCAGGTTGAAGGAAAGTGTGTGCAAAGTTCTGAGACAGAAAAAGACCGCTAGCCCTGGAGGACCTGAGAGAAAGCTGGTGCTGCACGCTGGACATATGTATTGGTGTTGACAGAAAAAAAATAGTTGATTTGTCTACATATGGCATGCTTTGTGCAGATCCGGCCACACTATTAGTAAGTTTACTGGTGTGGAAAATGCCCATGACATGTTGTTCAATGAAAGAGTTCTATCTTGAGTGTGCGGTATCATTCTACATGACTGTACATTGCATCAGTTAGGACTTTCAGGTGCAAGTCCTACGAAGCTCAATCAGAACTTGCTTGGACAAAGAATTTATTAGTTCACAGATCTGAAAAGCCATGGGTAGGGCTCCCCTCAGGCCTGGCTTTACAGGGGTTCAAATGTTCTAGACCAGTACTGTCTAATAGATTATAGGAGCCACGTGCATCATCACTTCAACATGTAATCATGCAAAAATTATTAGTGGAATATTTTACATTCCTTGTTTAAACTAAGTCTTTGAAATCCAGTGTTTCTTTTATGTCTCATGTCTTAATTTGTACTAGTCACAACTCAAGTCCTCAATAGCTACATTTAGCTTGCAGTGGCCTATAGCAGTGGCCAGCTTGGATAGTCCAGGCCTAGGCCTGAGATTTTCTCAATTTCCATACATGTGAGAATAATCTAGATGGTCTTCTTAGAGATCTGAGCAGTAGTTACTTTCCATCTCATTGGTGCTTAAAGAGTCATGTGACTATGTTGAACCAATATCGTGACCAGGAAAAAAGTGATGCACTCAGTAATTTAGTACTAAATCCCATGCTATACCTCAGAAGTGCAGAGCGGGGTGGCTCCATCTGAACTCAATATATGGGATAGACATCTGCTATTTTGGGCCATTTGGCATTCATTTGTCAGACCTGGAGTAATAGTGTTTGGGGGAGCTGCCTGCTCCACGTGGAAGGGAACTAGAAGGCAGACTTTTAATGGAAGTTACATCTTGGAAATGAGATTTATGGGTTGTAAAAGGTAGCCCTTTTATTTTATGTTCTATATATTTCAGTTTTTAGTTTCTTGTTGCTAGCATGTACTGTTTTATTTTAATTTTTGCTTTTAAAGAAGAAGGTTAGCAGATTTAGGTTTTCTTGTTCTTAAAAGGTTAAGACCAAATGGGGGAATGGTCTAATATTAGGGTGACCAAATATCTTGCTGGGACAGTCCTAGCTTATACCTATTATTACCATGTAATTATTACTAGAACTCCCTCTACCTCCAATGTGTTCCAGTGTCGGAGCATATGAATACCCAATCCAAAACTTTAAATCCATGATGTACATTGATAAAGTTAATTCAGACTATAAGACAATATTTTGAGGTATTAGCGTGGATTGATAGAAATACCTTGAAGCCCATTAAAAGGCAGAATAGTCACATCGTATGTGTCTGCAACAAGAAGATGGGAGGCGTTCCAAGAGTTAACTTTTCTAATATCTGAAACTTGCCCTTGAAGCACTAAAATGTTTCAGCATTAACAATTCTTGATGAAAATATTGCTCTGATATAGCGACGCCTGTCCAGAAAGTATCCAGCCACACACTATGCAAAATAGAGACATTTATTGGAGAAGATACAAGACACAAGAAACACTGTGCATAGGACAAGATGTCTCAGTCCCCTTCAAAGTAGGCACCTTGGGACCTCACATGGTTCTCCCAGCTTCAGTAGCAATTGCCATACAGTGTTGCTTCTGCTCTGGTAGCAGAAACTGCGGAACAAATTTTGCCACAACACATTTCATGCCAAGATCCTGCATCAAAACCTTGGACACAGTAGTTTTTGGATTCCCCAGATAAGCTTCTGGTTCTCACACTGTCGGTCACTGATCTTTGTTGACTGCGGCCCATACATAGTCAGCATTCTCAGTGTTCTGCTTGTGCAGGCCTTCCAGAACGTGGATCACTTTCAACAGATTCTTGACCATCTTTGAAACGTTTGTGCCACACTCACTGCATCATCCCCGAAAGTCTTCTGATCATCCAAAAGTTTCCATGGAGGAATGTTCAAGATTAATGCAAAATATGACACAGATTTGTTGTTCTACTCATGCAGTCATTTTGAATGGGACAGCCACACAGCACACATGCTCATTCAGTGGCATCTACCACCCCCATTGACTAGCACAGTGAAGTCATCATTGTTCACGCACGTGCATTCCAGTCCACTCACTTTGGCCGCCAACTTACATCGATGTTGGGCAAACTGTTCTCGTTGTATTAACCATGGCTGGACTTTTTCCAGACAGACCTCTGGACATGTGTGTGTGTGTGTTTGTGTATGTGTGTTTCCCCCAACTTCTTAAGTAGAGTAAACCAAACTTAATTGAACTACTTGTTGATACAAGTTATTGCAGAGCTTTCCACTGGGTGGGTAGCCACTAACGTGTGTGTTGTGAAGGCATTACAGGTGTGTGCAGATAGGATACCACTTAGGAAAGCCAGGTGGGGTTTGCGGTGACAGAGGCCCCTGGATCAGTTGCCTCTGACTAGTTTCCATATTGTCATTTAAATAGGCTCATTTTCTAAGTGCATTTTGACTTGGAAAAGATCAGGAAGCACTAGTTATTACTTTGTGTTATAATTCAGAGATTCTGGCAGGGCTACCTGGCAGGGCCTTCTTGGGGTTAAAGAAGGTACTTCGCATTTACCCTTGAACTGAATTTCTCCAGAGGATTACTACACTTTGTTCTCTGTAGCACTCTTACCTCTCTGCTTTGATGATTGCCATTGCTTTTTATTGTCTTTGCTCTTTCATTTGCCGTTGTATTTTACACAGGCTTGTTAGGTAAGGTGAACTGTGCTTGAGTGTGGCTTGCGTCTTCTAGCTGAAGATTTAGCAGTGGCTGTTTGTATTATTGTCTTTTTAACTCATTTCTACTCTGTGGCTATAATCCGTATATCTAAGATAACCTTAGAATGTTATGCCTCCTCATTAGGGATGGTGGAAATCTCTCTCATAGAAAGCTCTTTATTCTTAAGAGTTAGTTATGGTAAATCATATGTATATTTATAGTTCCAAAAAGAGTATAAATAAATTATAAGGTGAGAGCATCATAATGCAGTATTACAGGACAGAAAAGACTATTTGGTATACACATATGCACATATACATGTATATGCATACTGAGAGAAAGAGGGAGAAACATTTTAAAACACAAGGGAAGGTTATGCCCTTTTTTCAAACCAGTCTCATAAAGGTCAGTCATCAGGCTATCCCAACAAATGGTCCCTTGTTACTATTCTGAAACTGAATGTCCTTCCGGTCACAACTGGTGTTAGCCAATAAGGCATTACTGATGCTTTTGTGTTCTTATGCAAGAGTGGACCACTTCCAGCATTGTAAATGACAGAGGGAAATACTCAATAGGTCACGAGGTCTTAATTAACATCTTCAGAGTCTGACCTAGTATTGGATTTTGGTTCTAGCACATATGACTAGCTAGCTCTGTGCATTGGGAAAGTTTCTTGATCCCTCTAAGCCCCAGATTTCTCACCGTTTTTTTGTGATGAGAAAATGAGAAAATGTTAGTAACGTCTCTGGCTTGTAGTCTCGGAATTGCAGTAAGTGGTATTCTTCCACTGTTGTTGTTAATAATAATATATGAAATCCTTAAATGGTTAATGGCAGACTTTACTTTGGAGAAAGCATAATAAATAATAAAACGTAAGTATGATATTTTTGTCATTGGCCCATTTTTGAGTCATTAGTTAGCTGTCATATTTCTCACTAAATAGTGACATATATAAGAAATTTGGAAATTGACTTAAATGGGTTAGAAATCCTCTGGAGTTATTTTATTCTTAGGAATCCATGATGTTTACCGTATAGCCTCGCGTGCTCTGCCAGGCAGTTGTTGTTGGTGGGTGCTTTCAGCCAGATAATTGTCCTGGATTGCAGCCAATAGCTCTATAGTTTTTTAGGTTCTGCCTTCCACTTTATGAAAAATCAGTGCATCGTTTGTATTTTGCTTAAATCCTATGGGATTTTATTTCCATACCTTACATTTCTCAAAAAACAACAGATTGAGATGTTTCTGGGACATCTGTTATTCCTAAAGGCCCTTAGGGAAGTTTCCAAGAGGACAAAGAGTACCCCGACCACCTGTTACACCTTCTCGATGCTTGCTATTGCAAAACGTGCATTTGTCCTTCATTAAAGACAAGTAGGTCTCTATTTCTTATTGAAAGATGTAGAGAACTAGAAAGAGAATGACCCCTAAAATGACAGTAAAAAAATCTTGCCAAACAGCAAGTTCAGAACTTTTCTTGAGCCAGGGGAGTGCAGAGGGAGCTGGGAAAACAGCAGGCCCAAACTGCAGGAAGAGGTGTGAGCACTGAATTCCCTGGGCAACAAGCAGCCAGACACCTGTAAGACTTCAGTCAGGGTGTTGTCGAATAGGGTGAGTACACACTGGCAAAAGAAGGTGAAGTAAGGGTCCCCAAGTAAAGGGAGGTCCGTGTCCTCTGGTAGGCATTTTTCCGTGAACTGCACCATCAGCTCATGGAAATGGTTGGGAAACTCAATAGAGAGTCTCCTTTGAGATGCACTCCTGGAGGAGAGGAGCAGAAGCTGCTCTGGAAGGAAAAAGACACTCCACCCGGGCCCTTCTGTCCTATGCACAAAATCCATAATTTGTGGTGTGTTGGGGGCAGAGGGATGGACACTCTCATACTTTTGGGGACTGGTAAAATCCTATTGTTTCTGGAACAAGGGACCAAGGAAAACTCCTGACCTCTGATGAATGGGCAGGTATACATACTGGATTCAGAATTAACCCAGAGGAGGGGCGAGGTCACCGAGAAGACTACACCTGCAAGACTCAGTGATATGGTGCTTGTTTAAAACTGAGGCTTAATCACGACACCAAGAACATTTCCTCTCTCCCTCCACCCCCCAAAACAGACTAACAAAAGAAGGCATAAAAATAAAAGAATGAAAAAAAAGAACAGATGAAACAAATAAAAAAATACAGCTAGCAAGATTAGTAGATCTTGAATTCAGTCATATCAATTATCACACTAAGTGTGTGTGGTCTAACCAAAGCGAAAAGATCGAGATGGTCAGATAGGATAAAACAAATAAGACCAAACTGTGCACTATTAGAAACCCACTTTAAATAGAAAGACAGGTTAAAAGTAAGAGGATAGAAAAAGAAATGCTATGCAAACACTAACCAAAACAAAGCTGGACTCATTACATTAATATCAGACATAATAGACTTTATAACAAGGACTATTCTCAGGGATAAAGAGGGACATCAATAATTATAAAGGGCCCTGATCTCTATGGCTCTCTTGCTGGTCATCATCCCACAAAGAGAAAGGTCACTGGTCGATGTTTCTCTCCCTCTCTTCCTCTCTCCCTTCCCCCCAGCCTCTCTAAAAATAAATAAATAAAATCTAAATAAAAATTATGAAGGGCTCAATTCTCCTCGAAGAAGTAACAAACCTGAATATGTGTGTACTAACAAGAGTTCTGAAATATATGACACAAAAGCTGATAGCATCAAAAAGTGAACTAGGCCACTTTATAATTATAGTTGAAAACTTCAGTGTTTCTTTCTCAGTAAATGATGGTAGAATGAGTGGGAAGAACATCAATAAGAATATAATAACTTGAACACATTGTCCACCAGCTTAACCTAACTGACATTTATGGAACACTACATCCAACAACATGTCCATCTGAAGTACACATGGATCATTCACCAAAAGATACTACATTTTGGGCCATAAAACCAGCCTTAACAACCTTCAAAGAAAACGTACTAGAACGTATGTTCATGAACCATAATGGAATTAAACCAGAAAGCAGTAACAGAAAGATATCTCGAAAACCCTCAAACATATGGAAATTAAACAACCCACATCTGAATAACCCATGTGTCAAAGAGGAAGTCTCAAGGGAATTAAAAAGTACTTTGAACTGAATGAAAAGGAAATATATCAAATTGGTGAGATGCAGCTAAATCAGTGCTTGGGGGAAAGTTATAGCATTAAATGCTAATATATTTGAGAAAAAGAAAGGTCTCCAATCAGTAATAGAAGCATTCATCTTTAAAAAAAACACTAGAGAAAAGGGAGTAAGTTAAACTAAGGCTAGTAGAAGAAAAGAAATCATAAAGATACGAGCAAAAGTCAATGAATTTGAAACAGAAAAGCAATTCAGAAATATCGGTCAAACCAAAAGCTGGTTCTTTGAAAAGATCAATGAGCTGAAGAAACCTCTAGACCGACTGATCAACTACTGCTGTGACCTACAGTAGAAACAGCGCACCCGGTAGCAGTGAGCACAGCCGGTGTCCAGGTCTTGGATCCTAAATGTCATTCCAATAAAAGGAACCAGGACTCCTCGGAAAAGAAGGCGCTAAGACAAGACAAGGTGACCCTGGAGCATCCTCTGGTGCCACACCGGAGGAAGTGCCCATCAACGACAAGACAACAGTGGGATTTGGTCAGATACAGGAGCCGTCTTAGGAGAGCTCTCCCTGACCAAAGCTGGATTGATTTTAGCCAATAAATAAATAAATTTATTTATTTATTTTTGGTTACAACTCAAAAAATAAAATTAATATCTGAGTCCATATGGATAAAAAGAAAAGTTAAGTAAGCTGATCATTTAATGGGAGAAAGGACAACTGATCCTTATAGAAGAATTTCAGTTAATGAACACGGAGGAGTAAGGGAAACAGGAAATCACCACCGGCACACTATGCCTGTAATTGCTGCAGACGGACCCTTGATGAATGCTAAAATTAGTAGGTGAGAGTTTAAGAAGAAACAATACATTTGCATAATCTCAAAGTACCCTCCCCCAATATTCATCAACTACAAAGGGAAAAAGTAGCATCTTTACAGTGAAGAAACCTGGCAGACACCATCTATACCAAGGAGAATCGAACTTAACATCACCAGTAATGACACACTGACATCATGCTCCCTTCCCCCAATGTCATGTACTGAGAAGACACATCATTTCTGTGGTATTCTTGCCCAAAACTCATAACCCCAATCTAATCATGAGAAAAGATCAGACAAATGTGTATTGAAGGATGGTCTACAAAATACCTCACCATGCTCTTTCGAAGTATCAAGGGCATGAAAGACAAGGAAGGACCAAGGAATAGTCTCGGATCAGAGGAAAACCAGGAGAAATGACAACTGAGTACAATGTGGGACCCTGGATGGGATCCTGACATGGAGAAGGGGCATTAGTCGAAAAATGGGTAAAGTTAGAAAAAAACTGTAGTTTAGTTAATAGTACTGTAGCAATATCAATTTTCTAGTTGTGATAATTGCACTGTGGTTATATGGAATGTTAGCATCAGAGAAAGGTGGGTGGAGGGAGGTGGGAGTTCTTTGTCAGCCTTTGCAACTTTGCTTCTGTAAGTCTAAGATTATTTCAAAATGGAAAGAAAATAAGTCAGGAGAGGTTTTGATCAAGTAGTCCTGAGGGAAAGAAGTCTTCTTTGTGTTGTGAGGGGACAGTATGGACACCTTTAGAGTGTAAGGGGGACTTGGGGAAGAACATCTTGCACACTGCCTGGGCCCCCGTGATTCACTGCGCTCTTGGGCTCACAGCGTAAGAGTTACTGATGGGGCCATCTGGCCAACTCATTGAAGACATCTGCTTGTAGGGACATTCTTTAACTCTTTCTATATCTTACTTTCTCTTTTTACGCCATCTCCACTGGGTCTGGGAAGTGATGATGACCTTAAAATCCTTTTTAAAAACTGCCTGTTTTTTAAAGCTAATCAAGAGTGATTTTTTTCCCCTCCCCTCTTCCTTTACTGGCTATGCTCAAGGCGGAGCAGTGGTAGTGCAGACTGGCAGTCTGTCTTCTGATAACGACAGTTCCCAGCCTACGCAGCTTTTATCTGTCTGTCTGTCTATCTATCTATCTGTCTATCTGTCAGTCATCTATCTGTCTAAAAACTGGGTTTGCAGGGAAGGCCGACCACTCCCGTTCTCTTTGGCTGATTCCATGCTGTTTCACACACTTCTGTTACTTGCCGGGCCCCTGGAAGTAAGTGAATTTTTGACCCCAGGTAAATGTTATAAATTACACATCATTTGTACTGTTTGTTCTGTTCTTAGCTAGTCAGAGTTCTTTTCCCATCTGACTGAAATCTCTGATTCTTTAGATTTATGATAATTGTTTTTGGTGTTATGGCCTCAGATTTGCTTTTTATGATTTTTCCAAATATGTCCTTGTAGCATTTTTGGTTGGGCTGTGGATTGCCAGAAGAGAACCTTCTCCTCGCTGCATTCCGCCCCCCACCTCACTCAGGCACACATAGAGTTTATGCAGCCAGGATATGCAAACTGCCCAAAAGCGAGGTGGTCACAGGGAATGGGGGCCGCGTGGCCTGCCTCAGTGTCGGAGTGGTTGGCACTCAGAGTGTCCATTTGGGGCACCTGAGAAGCTCGCTTCACGATGTACCACACTTCTTTTGCACGAGAAACTTCCGACAAGGGAGGAGCTTCTCCAATCACTTGGCTTAATGCTTTCTTAGAAGGGAATTCTTACCAGGATTAGACTTCCCTGGTTCTTGAACCCAAACACAGCCTGACAAAATCATATCCTCGTCTGAAAGAAAAAAGCAGACTCATTCTCAGGGAGCTGGTAATGAAGCAGATCTCCGCCTCCGACTTTCTGGCATACTAGAAGTCCCCTCTCCCTGTACCTCAACTCCTTTTTTCCCTGCCAATTGCATTCGTGTTATGCTTTTAATAGACTGAATCAATGTGTGTGGCTTTTAGACTGCCTCATCTGTTAGAGTTTCCCTAATCACATTTATTTGGTTGGTCTCTGGACCTGGCAACACGCTATAGAACTATGGCTCGTACAGCCGGAACCAGCAGGGGCTCGTCACCAGGCTTGTCACGTGAACTGGGGGGGGCTTTAGAGAGGTGCACATGCCAAGACCCTCCTGTAGAAACTTGGAGGCACCTGTATTTTTCCAAAGCTCCATTGGGATTTTGATATACAGTCTCACATGAGATCCTCAGGCTGCCAGGGACTTTGACTTACATGTTTTCTGAATATCTCTTAACATTCCTTTTTGTTCATAAATTGATGACTGTTCCACGTAGGGCACTGATTCTAAACAGGGATATGGATTTTTCCAATCATAGAAACTCTTCTGCTGGAGAGTCTATGTGCCTCCTGGTGACACCATCTGCCATGGATCGCTGAGGTCCCTGATAGGCCTCCTCATATCAGAGGTGTAAGAGGGTAGAAGAAAGGGGAAGAAAGGTTCGGAACCAATATTCTGAGGGTTTGCTTGGTATGTGCACACGTGCCCGTGTGTGTATTTGACTTTGGATTCCAAATTATTTACCTTAGATAACCAAAAGCAAAAAGAGGGATTGGCCAGTTTTTTTCTACATTAAAAACCAGCCGACCCAGGCCCCCAACAGCCTGAATGATTGTAAGAAGGGAGTGGGACCGGAGCCAGATCTTTTTTCTTAAACACCATCCTGGAGCGCTAACTAATGAGAGCTTCTCTAAGGAAGTTAGAAGAAAGCCACTGTTAACCTCTTTTGGCTCTCATCTTGAGCAACACATTAAAAGTCATCTGACCTTCCCTCTGGTGCAGAGGTTGTCCTTTCTGGCATGACTGATAACTTATTTTCTGCCTTGGTCATGATACTTTCCCACTCCATCTTTGGAGGAGGAAAGCACGTGAAATGGGAGTCAAATGATTCAAGGGTTTAACCCTCCTGCTGACGTTTACTGGGTGGTCTGCCCTCACACAAGGGACATAAGCCCCACATTCATCATCTGCAAACTAGGGGGAGATCTGCCTTAGGTGTTGTGGTATAGATAACATGTCCATATTTTATAGGTGCAGAAACTGAGGCAGGGAAGGATTAAGCAGTTGTCTCAGGGTCCCGCAGGCTTTGCACCCAGATTGTCGGACACTGTTCAGAGCCTGGCCACTCAGTCCTTCTGCCATAGAGCTGTGCTGAGGGTCAAAGCGTATTTCTCATCTGTTTCAAGACAGCCCAGTAAAGACTCTTCTGAAATTACTGTCCAGTGTCCTGTATTGTATAATTCTTGAGTCAGCCGCTTGAAGTATTTTTACCTTTGACCCTAAGGTTTGCAGAGAATGCTGTCAGTACACTTTTCAGGTGCCCAGAGAGAGGCGGGTGCATGTGGACTTAGGCAAAGAGAGATTTGCATGGGCTATGTTTTCATCAGTGTTTCTGCATAATGGTTTTCTGCCTCAACAGGAGGTATCTGTAGTTTCTGTTTCAAAAAATTAAAATTACTCTTTTAAAAACAAATGCCTGAATGAATGAAATATTTAATAAATGAGATAACCTTGGGGAGGTTCCCAGAAGAGGGATAGTAAGCTCTCTATAACTGCGTGTCTCCATTCTCTCCACTTTGTCCTTCATTTGACCTTAGTTTGATGTGTTATTTCCTTTTCTACAAACTAAGATCACAGTCTTCTCCATCACATTGTCCTTAATATTGATCAGGTGTTTTGATGAACACTGTTTAGTTTGAGTGTTACAACTGAAGTGCCTTTTAAAGAGTGACATGGAATTAGAAAGGATAGAGACTAGTTTGGAAACAGAATTGGGTTCTAAATGTCAGGTTGAAATGAGGGCCAACCCCTGGCCGGCAGGCTCAGTTGGGTAGAGCGTTGTCCCATGCACTGAAACGTTGCAGGTTTGATCCCCAGTCAGGGCACATAGCTAGGTTGCAGGTTTGATCCCTGCTCGGGTGGGAATGGGAGGCAACCAATAGATGTCTGTCTGTCTGTCTCTCTCAAAGATCAATAAAACATGTCCTTGGGTGAGGATTAAAAATATAATAATAATAAAAAAATAAAATGATGGACTGATTCTTACAACATGAAGTGTAACCCCCGTGAATAAATGTGAGGTCTTGTGATGGGGTCCAGAAAATAAACTTCATGAGTGCAGAATGGGGAGATGTGTGGCTTGGAAGCCAAAAATATTTTAAAAATACTTGAAATTAAAAAATACTCAAGAGTAGGAAGAGTGGCTGGAAAATGTAGTCTTTAGCTGGCAGCCATATTCCTATTAAGAATTTTATACTATGCTCATGGATTGGAAGGATTAATATTGTTACAATAAAATGTTCTTAACTACCCAAAGCAATATATGGATTCAATGCAATCCCTATTAAAATACAGATGACATTCTTCTCAAAACTAGAACAACTAATCATAAAATGTATATGGTACCACAAGAGACCCTGAATAGCCAAAGCAATCTTGACAAAGAACAAAGTGGGAAATATCATGCTTCTTGAATTCAAACTATACTACAAAGCTACAATAATCAAAACAGTATAATACTGACACAAAAACAGACACATATATCAATGGACTAGGGAGCTCAGAAATAAATCCTTGCTTCTATTTTCAATTAATCTATGACAATGGAGGCAAGACTACACAATGGGTTAAGGACAGTCTCTTTAACAGGTAGTATTGGGAAAATAGGAGAGATAGATCCAAAAAAATGAACTGTACAACTTTCTTACACCATATAAAAATAAATTCAGAGTGTACTAAAGACTTAAATATAAGACCTTAAAAACATAAAACTCCTAGGAAAAAACAAAGACAGTAAACTCTTTGACATTGCTCATAGCAATATCTTCTTGGATATGTCTCCCTAGGCAAGGGCAACAAAAGAAAAAAATAAACAAATGGGACTACATCAAACTAAAGAGTTTTGCATAGTGAATGAAACCATCAACAAAATGAAAATACAACCTACTGAATGGGAGATGATATTCACAAATGATGGACCCAATAAGGGGTTAATATCCAAAATATGTAAGAAACCCACACAACATAACATCAAAAAAAGAAAAAACAACCCCCCCCAAATTCAATTGAAAAATAGGCAGAGGACCTGAATAGACAGTCTCCAAAGAGAACACACAGATTGCCAACAGCCATATTTAAAAATGCTTAACATCACTAATTATCAGGGAAATGCAAACCCAAACCACAAGATACCACCTCACACCTGTCAGAATGTTTATCGTTAAAAAAAATTATCAAATAACAAATGTTGGTGAGATTGTGGATAAAAGGGAACCTCATGCACTGTTGGGATTGTAAGTTGGTACAACCACTATGGAAAACAGTATGGAAATCCCTCAAAAAATTAAAAATAGAGCTGAAGTATGACCCAGCAATACTCCTCTTGGGTGTTTATACAGAGAAAACCAAAACACTAATCTGAAAAGATGTATATATACCTCTATGTTCACTGCACTGTTATTTGCAATAGTCAAGATATGGAAGCAACCTAGGTATCCATCAATAGATGAATGGATAAAGATGTGATACTGATATATACAGGGTGGGGCAAAAGTAGGTTAACAGTTGTTTGTATGGAAAATAATCAATAAATAACAATATAAGAATAAATTGTTTCATATATTTATAACTGTAAACCTCCTTTTGCCCCCACTCTGTTTGTACATGCACATATACCTATACACGATGGAATATTACTCAGCAATAAAAAAGAATGAAATCTTGGCATTTACAACAACATGGGTGGACTTAGAGGGTATTATGCTAAGTGAAATAAGTCAGACAGAGAAGGACAAATATCATTTTGAAATTACTTACATGTAAAATCTAAAAAAAAAACAAACAAGAGAAACAAATAAACAAAATAAAACAGAAACAGAGCCATAGATACAGAGAATGAACTTATGGTTACCAAAGGGGAGGGAAGTGCAGTGATGGGTGAAAAACAAAAAAATCAAACAAACAATAACACACAAAAATGAATTTTATGACTAGATAAGAAGGGGAGGGGAGAATCAGTACTGATTGAACAATTAGCAGTCTTCCAGTAAATTTATGATGATACAATAGTTCAATTTATTTACAAAATATATTGGGCAATATTATATTACATTTATAGAAATAGATTAGCCTCTAGAAAGTAAATTGGCAAACTGTTTCTGAAAGGGTCAAATAGTAAATATTTTATACTTTTCAGGCAATACATGGTCTTTGTTAAAAATTCTTTTTTGTTTTAGTGTTTTACAATTCTTTAAAAATGTAAAAATCATTGCTAGTTCATGGACTATAAAAAATAGGCTGCACTATCCAGTATGGAAAACAGTATGAAGAGGCCTCAAAAAATTAAAAATGCAACTTACTTATGACCCAGTAATTCCACTTCTGGATATATGTCAAAGAAACCCGAAGTGTTAATTTGAAAGAATGTATGCACTCCTATGTTCATTGCACTGTTACTTATTTATTTATTTTTTTGGTGAAAAGGAAAGGAAGTATTTATTTACAAGTTATACTGACTTAGAGTAGTGACTTAATGTCTACATTAAAATACTAAAGTCCTTTAGTATAGCTCCAGACACACACAGTCCTTCCTTCTCCCTCTGCCCAGTCTGGGGTACTGTATCTCAGGAAAAAGAAGTAGAAGTCTGTGGTCCAGGCAGCCTCTCAGTTCCAGCACCATCCACTGTGTTGCCACCATGATCTCCGCGTGGTCCTGACCCTCGCCCAAGCCGCGGGGTCCCCACTCTCCTGCCACTGCCACACGGTCCTAACTCCTCCAAAGCCTCATGGTCCTGCCCATTGCGCTGTTATTTACAATAGTCAAGCTTTGGAAGCAACCTGAGTGTCCATCAATAGATGAGTGGATAAAGAAGCTGTGGTACATATACACAATGGAATATTACTCAGCCATAACAAAGAATGAAATCATTTGCAACAGCATAGATGGACCCAAAAGGTACCATTCTCAGTGAAATCAGCCAGTCAATGAAAGGCAAATACCATATTATTTCACTTATATGTGGAATCTAAAGAACAAAATAAACAATCAAACAAAATTAAAACGGACTCATAGACACAGACAGAGGACTGGTGGTTGCCAGTGGGGAGGGTGGGTGGGGGGATGGGTGAAAAAGGTAAAGGGGTTGAGAAGTACAAATTGATAGTTACAAAATAATTATGGGGATGTAAAGTACAGCATAAGGAATATAGTCAATAATATTGTGATAACTATGTATGGTGCCTGGTGGGTACTGGAAATATCGGGGTGGGGGGGAACACTTTGTAAAGTATATGATTGTCTAATCACTATGCTGTACACCTGAAACCAATACAAAATAATATTGAAAGTAAACTGTAATTGAAAAGAAGGGGGCTGCACTGAGACTATATATACATAGTTTGTCACCCTGTTCTAGAACAAGGATGGTGATCAATCACCAGCACTGGGATCATGCTGTCAGATGCACAAGAATGTGTTCGGGGGGGGGGGGGTGATCTGGATGGGGACGGGGCTCCAGATGAATTCCCAAGAGCAACAATTAAAAGCTTTGGTTATTTTTAGTCTGGAGAAGCTAAGACTCTTCATGACATGATCATTGTCTTCAGATTTTTGGACGGGACGGTTGTTAGGAGAGCCCCCCTTTACAGTATGTGTCCCAAGGGAAGAACTGGAATTGGAAAGAGGGTGCCCTGGAGACACACTGCAGCCAGCATGAATAAGGAAGGCTGTCTCATTCTTAGTTATCTGTTAGGGAGCCCTTATTGCCGCACTGTTATAAGCACTTTATATAGATGATGTCACTTTATCGTCAACAACCCCATCAAGTAAGTACCATTCTTATCTCCACAGATGAGACAAAGCAGCATTAGAAGGTTAAAAAGCTTACTCAGGGGTATATGCTACTAAGTGGTGGGGCCATAATAACTGCAGCTCTCTCCGCTGCCTGCTTGCATGCAAATAAGAGCAGTTTTATAAATAATTTAGCAGTGCCAGAAACGTAATAAGTATTGTTGCTGGTAATAATAATTATAATCCCTAGGAAGTGTTATGTTTCTGATCGTGGTGGTTGTATTAGTTTCTTATAGCTACTGTAACAAATGACCACAAACTTTGTGGCTTAAAACAACGTATTTATATGCTTAGAATTCTGGAGGCCAGTAATCTGATACGAATTTCACAGGGCTGAGATCAAGGTGTCATCAGGGCTGGGCTCCCTGCAGAGGCTCTAGGGGAGAATGTGTTGCTTGCCTCTTCCATCTTCTGGTGGCTTCCGGGTCTCCATGGCTTGTGGCCACAATCCTCTGTGGTCAGATTGCTACCTCCTCCTCTACCCTCTGCCTCTAATAGGATACTTGTGATTTCATTTGGGGTCCTCCCAAATAATTCAGGATAATCTTTCCACCTCAAGATCCTTAAAAGAATCATACCTTTTGCCATGTAAGGTAATATTTATAGGTAATATTTAAGGTAATATTTCCAGAGATTAGGAATTGGATATCTTTTGGGGACCATTATTTAGCTTACCACAATGGATTTAAACATAGACTAGATAACCATATTTTTTCTTTCCACTATTAGAAAAAAAATTAATAAATTTTGTGATTTATTGGTCTATTTTTCCTTGTTTTTATTTGTGAAAATAGAATATATTTCATATAAGGTATTAGTTAGAAGTAATACTTAATTGTTTTCAAATAGTCACAATCCAACACTATTTATTGAATAATCCATTCTTTCCCCCACTGATTTAAAATACAGTTTTTATCACCTACCTACCACATAGCAGACACTGGATCTGTGTCTTGCCTTCATTCAGTGCCATCAGTCCATCTTATAGGTTTCTGCAATTGTGCTATACTGTTTCATTTACTGTAGCTTTAAAGTATGTATTTATAGTTGATAAATTTAGCCTCCTCTATTCTCCTACTGTTTTTTCATTATGCCTTTCAACTTAAAAAGCCCTTATTATCATTTTAATTTCATCTTGGAAAAAGATGAGACAGATGGAATTGTAATTGTCTGCCTTTCATAATAATTCTCACCTTATTTTTTTATTCTAGTGATTTTACTAACTCATCCATTGAAATCATATGGAAGTTATCTTTTAAAACTTCTTTATAATAATTAAATTAAACTTCACAACCCCATTATCAATTATTGGCTTTAGTTCTCATTATATTTTCTGATATAATATGTCTTCTCCTTTCTTGAGTTCTCTATTTCAGCTTATTTTTTTTTTCTTGGCTAGAATAGAATTTCAAGTAATCATATTTTTAAAACAAAGGGTATTTGGGTGATTTAATTTCTATGTCTTTGAACATACCCTTTTTTGTCATCACATATGAGAGAAATTAAGTTTGGCAGCAGTAGAATTCTTGAGTTACAATAATATTCCATTAGAATTCTATAAAAGTAGTGTCACTGTCTTTTAGCATGGCATTGCTGATGTGTCTAATTATCTTTCTTTTAAATGGCTCGATTTTTCTCCCCTATCATGAAGCTTGCAGTTGTATCTCTGTTCTTGGAGATTCAGATTACACTTGGAATTGTATATTTTTCTGTAACCCTGCTGCCCCACACTCATTAGACCTCTGTGATCTAAGGCTTAAACTCTTTCTTCAGCTAAAGAAAATATTCTTCTGGTTCTTCCTGAATTATTGCCTTTCCTTCCATTAACTATGTTGTCTTCTTCTGGAACTCCTTGAAAACTAATATTGGATTTCTGAATCTCTCAGTTATATCTTATCTTGTTATTTAAATCTTTTTCTTCTTTTTCTTTTTCTTTTTGGTATGCTCAAATGAGCTGGGGTCCTGCCCCTATTCAGTCTCGGACTTCCACCCATATTAGGGGAAAATTTCCCACTTTGTAAAGACACTGCCAAATGACTGCCATTCTGTGTGGAGGGAACCAGCCTAGTTCCTGATGTCCTTAACTTGCTGCTAAACTGATGCCCTTGACCCTCATCCAATCTCTGGTCCTCTGAGTTTGGACTTTTTTAGGATCTTTTTTCTGGAAACCTGTGCACTTTCTTCTTAGGGGGTCTGTGCAGAATCATGAGCTTATCAGCACTAATCAGTTTTCCTCCTCACATCCCATCTACTCAATATCTTTTTTAAAAATATATATATATTAATGATTATGCTATTACAGTTGTCCCATTCCCCCCCTTTATTCCCCTCTGCCCCCCATACCCCCCATTTCCCACCCTTTAGTTTTTGTCCATGGGTCGTACACATAAGTTCTTTGGCTTCTACATTTCCTATACTATTCTTAACCTCCCCCTGTCTGTTTTCTACCTACTGCTTATGCTACTTATTCTCTGTACTTTTTTTTTTAAAGATTTTATTTATTTATTTTTAGAGAGAGGAGAAGGGAGGGAGACAGAGAGGGAGAGAAACAGGAATGTATGGTTGCCTCTCACATGGCCCTCACAGGGGACCTGGCCTGCAACCCAGGCATGTGCCCTGACGGGGAATCGAACCGGGACCGTCTGGTTCCCAGCTCGCGCTCAATCCACTGCGCTACACCAGCCAGGCAATTCTCTGTACTTTTTCCTCCTCTCTCCCCCTCCCACTCCCCTGTTGATATCCCCCCCATGTCTTATATAAATCCCTTTAAATTTCATATAATAAAGGCCAGGTGATGATGAACTCCTTGAACTTGACCTTATCTGAGAAGCACTTTATCTGCCCTTCCATTCTAAATGAAAGTTTTGCTGGGTAGAGTATTCTTGGATGTAGGTCCTTGCCTTTCATGACTTGGTATACTTATTCCAGCCCCTTCTTGCCTGAAAGGTCTCTTTTGAGAAATCAGCTGACAGTCTTATGGGAACTCCTTTGTAGGTGATTGTCTCCTTTTCTGTTGCTGCTTCTAGAATTCTCTCCTTATTTTTAATCTTGGGTAATGTCATTATGATGTGTCTTGGTGTGTTCCTCTTTGGGTCCAACTTCTTTGGGACTCTCTGAGCTTCCTGGACTTCCTGGAATTCTATTTCCTTTGCCAGATTGGAGAAGTTCTCTTTCATTATTTGTTCAAATAAGTTTTCAATCCCTTGGTCTTCCTCTTCTCCTTCTGGCATCCCTATGATTCGGATGTTGGAACATTTAATGTTGCCCCAGAGGTTCCTAAGCCTCTCCTCATTTTTTTGAATTCTTGTTCCTTCATTCTGTTCTAGTTAAATGTTTATTTCTTCCTTCTGGTCCACACCATTGATTTGAGTCCCAGTTTCCTTCCCATCACTATTGGTTCCCTGTACATTTCCCCTCATTTCTCTCAGTGTATTTTTCATTTTTTCATCTAATTTGTGACCAAATTCAACCAATCCTCTGAGCATCCTGATTACCAGTGTTTTGAACTGTGCATCTGATAGGTTGGCTATCTCTTCGTGGCTTAGTTGTATTTTTTCTGGAGTTTTGATCTGCTCTTTCATTTGGGCCATTTCTTCCCCCCTGGCATGCCTGTTACTTTAAGGGGCAGAGCCTTAGGTGTTCACCAGAGTGGGGCAACCTCCTCCAATTCTGTGTTTTGAGGCTGTCTGAGAGGGCGTGGCCTGGGAGGGAACAGTGGCGCTTGCTCAGTTCCTCCTGGATCCCAGTCACTTTTCTCCCAATGCACTCTCCTGTGTGGCTGGGAGTTGCTCCCACTGCCGCCTCAATCTCCGCAGGTGTTTTCTGCTCCATTCCCCAGGTCCTTCTCCCGGTTTATCTGCAAGTGAGGGACTGCCAAGTGCACCAGTCTCATCCCTGCTGTTTCCTGCTGGCTTCTCTGGGCACAATGGCCACTTTTTGGGCTACTTTTTGGTCAGGTGCACCCACCCTGAGTCTCTCCGGGCAAACTGCCATCTCACCATGCATGCTCTCTGCCTGGCTCTGCCCCGCTTACCAGTCTGGATGAACATGTCCTCTCTACTCCTTGGCTGTTGGACTTCCACTCAGTTCAATTCTGTGTCCATTCTGGTCATGTATTTTGTTATTTAAATTGTCACTCTTTTGGTTGTGTGAGGAGGCACAGTGTGTCCACCTATGCCTCCATCTTGGCCAGAAGTCCCCCATCTACTCAATATCTTTGCCATAGTCTTCAAACTGTTGCCTTTTGGTGGCTTTTTATGATGGCTCCCAGCACTGCCGCTGATGTTTTGGTCAAATAATTTTTGTTTCTTTAGAGGAGTAGGAGGGGGTGAATGTATGGGTCCAATATTCCATCCCCCAAACCCAAAGCCCCAGTGTGGAAATAGCAGTGGGGATTGAAGCATCCTGCACATGGCTGGACCGAATGATCTTGCAGCCTCATCTGGCTTGGGGAAGGCTTGTCTCTCACAGTCTAGAGAATAAAGCAGCATGATGAAAGGTTGGAAAAACCACTTTTACAGAAAGGTCCAGAGAGCAAGGTTTAATTTAGTCAGGAGCACAGAATGAGGTGAGACTTACACAGTGAGTCACATGAAACCTGCAGGAGGGACGAAGCTTAAATGACAGCCAAAGTGACTCAGGTTGGTCACTACCATGTCTGTTTAGCTCTTCAAAACTTGTGTGGCCCAGTTAAGAAGACTCCTCTGGTTAGTTTTCTGAAGGGTTAAGAGCTATTCTCTTTAAGGGCAGAGGACGGACCGAATTACCTTCTGGATTGCCTGCCATCCTGAGGATATTATGGTTATGATATCCCATAGCCTGTGGTATTAGATGTGAAATAAACAGCAGCAGAAAACTCCTGAGAGTAAAAACTCTTGTTTTCACTCAGCCTTACTGATAATTTTTTTAAAGTGAGGAGACACTATTTTTGTCAAGAACACTTGTTCCATATCTTTAAAAGCGAATAGAGACACCTTGAGATTTTCCTCTCCTATGCTGGGAAGGACAGGACTTTCAGTGGCTCCCTCTCTCTCTCTCTGCGGTTGGAGGCAGCTCGAGCTTTCAGCACAAATGGGCACTTCCTCCCTTTCTCCTCCCCCAGGGCTGGGGAGAGAGAGAAGCAGGGAGAGGGGATGGGCTGGACCAGGGACAGGAGTGACAGGCTCCCTGTGGTAGGCCTGTGCCTGTCACACAGCCTCCTGGGCTCTGGCCTGTGGTGGCCGTGGGAGAGACAGTTCCAAGCTGTATGGCTGGTGACATTTCCAGCTGCCAGTGCCCAGCCAATCAGTGACAGGCCCAGCTAGCTAGAGCGATGACACATGAAATATGATAATTTTTCTGCTAAAGAGCCTGGACGGGGAAGGGAAGGGAATGTGTGTGTCCGGGAGGTGGGGGGAGGGGGCGTTGGTGCAGGCAGCACCTGTGACAAGGTGGGACGGTGACAGTGCACTGGTTCTGATGCTAGGGCTAGAGGGACATGCCCTGGGGAGTGGTCATAGAAAAACCGGGGTTGCTCTTCAGGTAAGCTGGGAGCCAGAGCAGAAGCACCCAGTGCCCTTCTAAAGCTCAGGGCGTCCAGGATGAAAATAAACAAACTGCAAAAGGCATTTTTGTTCGTTCCAAACATAAATGAGGTTAGGAGTTTTTGTTTTTTTCTCATCGCTACCTCTATATAAGCCAAACTAAAACTAGAGGAAACATCATCTGGGTGACTGAAATACTTGACAAAAAATTTGGGCTGAGGATTGTTTATCCCTGACCTCAGCCTGTTTTCCTACTCTATGCTTAACCTAGCCCTAAAAAAAAAAAATAAAGTTAAAAAAAAAACTTGTTAAGAAAATCTTAAAGAAGGGCATGAGTCTGTATCTTAGGGACAGTGAAGGGTCAGGTGGTAGTTTTGATTCGAGATTCTGTTTTGTTGGTTTTTTTTTAATGTGTCTTGAAACAAGATCTGGTCCTAGATTACATTACAGTTCAGAAGTGGTCCCACGCGGGCTCTCTGGTTGGAGGACGTGGCACCTGAGGCTTCAGGGCAGGACAGGATAAGGGGTGCCCTGTAGTTAACTCTGAGGTGGTAGAAACCCCCACTTCCTTCAGCCACCCAGGCCATCCTCCTGGTCCTCTATCAGCAGTCAGGGGCTCGTGAGGGGTGACACCCAGGCTGACAAGAGTCCCCTGTATCGGCTGATCCCATGGACATGTGTGTTCAGAAGTGAAGGATCATAGTGTTTACATAATGTGCTGATTAGTCACTGAGGGGCTCATCACTGCAATAAATGTGCCTATTTTTGTCTTGCATTTGCATTCTCTCTCCATATGTGTGTGTGTGTGTATATATATATATATATATATATATATTTATACATATGAAACAAATTTAAAAGTCATCGATAAATGAAATCATTATCACCATGTGCAAGCCTGCTCTGTGGCTTTAGGCACGGGACTGACTTCCTGTGCTGGGAGCAATAGCTGTTCAGATGTGATAATTGGTGTACTGTATCTTTAAAAGGTGAAAACCGCTTTCAGAAAGGGTCTGGACTCATAGTGGGGAAGGCCAGCGAGGCCTGGGTTGGCTCCGGATTCAGAAGACAGCTGCTGATTAGATTCTGTGTCTGTGCTCGGAATTTGTTCCGTGTTTTCTCAGCAGCAGGAATTCGAGAGGGATGCTACTGTTTGGCTTTCTGGTCGTGATTTATATTTATTCAGAGGAATAACAGAGGGTGGATCTGTTCCCGGCGCGAGCATGCTCACAACCAGCTGACTCTCCCATTATCCAACTGCCTAGTTCGGTGCTTCAATGTACATGCATATTCCGTGTGCATATGTGTGTATACAAACACGCATGCATGCCTGGGTGGACAGATTTGCGCACAGGCTCTGCTCTAAGGACAATTCTTTCAATAAGGTCTTTACCCCTTACTTGAAACAGGTGTTCATGAAAAAAATGCACAAAATCCTGACTGACCGGAATAATTCATGAAGAAGGGGCTGGATCCGTGGGTCAGAGAACACAGGACCAGTTTGCCATCCCAAGGCCCAAGGTAGGGGACTCTGGATTTTTATTCGGCGGATGACTTCCTTGTGCTTGATTGTATTGATTGTGGTTTTGCCCGCGGTCGCCCAGGGGAAATGAAATAGCCAGCTGCGATTCCATTTTGTCGTTGCCTTTCTTAGGCACGGTGTCGGGTGCTGAGGCGAAGGGGCTGGCTTGGTGGGCAGCTGCGCGGCGCGCGGTGCCCTCGGTGGGCTGAGCGGGCTGCTCGGCCTGGTGCTGGGGGACCGGCGCGAGCCTCAAGTGACCCCGCGCGTCAATCACCGGCGGCAGCAGCGGCAGCTGCGGCGGCGGCGGCTGTAACCCTGTGCGCGCCGCACGCCCCTCGCTGGCTCCCCGGCTCGCTGGCAACCCTTCTCCGCACCGGCGCACTGGCGACCGCGCTCCAATGAGCCTCAGCTGGTCGCGCAAATGCCTCGCTCTGGCAGCACCTGCGTTTTCTGCTGCTAGCCTGGCTCCTGCTCCGGGATTGCTCAGGCCCACCCGCGGTCTCTGTGGCCCGCTTGGTGGGGAATGAGATTCGGAGAATGCTGCGTGTCAAAGCAGAAGGAAGCGCTTCCCTTCTCCCCTTAATCCTAGCCCCACCCCCAAATATTCTAAAGCAAAATCACAACCTCTCCAAACAAAACAAAACGAAAACCAAACTCTTACTCTCTCGGGGATTCTTGCCTTACCACTAGACAAGCGGGTGCCCCCTCTCCAAGCTGTGCCCCGTATTTTACCATCTTTTAAAATTAGAAACACTGCTGGTGCGGAATGGCCCCTGTGGCGATGGTATGGGCTGTCTGAGGACTCCTGAGCGTGGTGGACAGCCTGGGCCCGCGTAGACTTGGACAGTAGTGGTGTAGCGGGAGTCGGAGGCCAGGCGTTGGTTTCCTCGAACAGGGCTGCTTTGGTTTACATTGCAGAGGTCCGGTGGACTTGGCAGACCGTCCCTTGAACTTTGCGGGCAGTGCTTGCAGGCAGGAGAGTCTGCGGGGTTGAGGCCCTGGATGAGCTGCATGTGGGTCTTCTTTCTGCTGTACACCCTCAAGTTCCGCGCAGCGCTTGTCATGGTAACCAGCCGCAGCCAGGAGCCACCCAGCCACACGGCGTGCTTCTGTAGTGTTAAAACTGGCTTGCTTTCTGAGGTTGGGGGAGGAGTGGGGGGAGAATGAGGTGTGAGCTGCGCTGATCTGCATGTTCTTCAGCCCTTGTTTGTGTGATTACGTGGCCCCCAGTGATGATCAGACCATGTGCCCCAGCAGCTCCTCATCATCTCCTGGTCCTCCTCCAGATTGAGGAAGTTGGCTGCCTGCGTTTAAGATGTTTTTATGTAACAATGTGTATGCTGGGGGCAGGGAGAGTGTGCAGAGGAGGAAGGATCATTGGAGCAACTTGTGTGAAGAACAGAGGCAAAGATCACATGTCTGTCGGGGACAAGGTGGAATTGGCTTTGGGTCACTGTTGGTCTGACGACCCTCCCACACCCAGTCATTGCTGTCTGAACTGTCCTGTGGTCATTTTACCCCTATAGGGAGAAGGTTGGAGTCACTCCTGCAGGACCCCCTAGGTTCCTAACTAACATGAAATCTGAATACAGCGTGCCTGCCCGGCTCACCTGTTTTAGGTCCCAGCTGTTCTCTATGCTTCCCACTGAGGGGAAGAGTTTTTACCTCACTGGGGTTCAGTTTTGCTCTGGGGTGGGGCTGCGCTGTGCGTGGGTCAGTGAGCAGACTTCAGATGCTGGCTGAGATGTGTGACCTATGCTCTCTAAAGCTGTGATGACTTGCAGAAGCTGGAGCCCTGTACATTCTTGAATTACAATTTTGTGGGATTTTTCTTGTAAGGTAGGAGAACAGCTGTCCCACTGAGATACCTGCCGACAGGAAGGTGTGTGTAACATTTGGCTCTCTCTCTTTTCCCACTCTGCTTTGCGATGGCACTCACAGGACAGGATTGTGGCATGGGCCTCTTTATCACTCCCCTTAGTGCCTCAGCCTCGGGCTGCTGGGCAGATTTATTAATATGGTGGAGACATCTGGCCTCTTCGGGCTGGGCTAAGATACTTTTTTTCTCTTAATACCCCAATGGTTCTCTTTAAGGGCCAACTTCTAAGGTGTACGCCGGGGCAACGGATCAGGATGTGTTCAGCTGGCACCGTTGTTGAGCGTCTTTTTGCCCGTTGTGTTTCAGTGGCAGTAGAGAATTGTGGGCCGACTTTGGGTCCTTGCCAGTGAGCCACTGGGGCATTTAGTGTGTGAGAGTTACAGGAAAGAAGAAGATGCACTTCATCTGAAATCCTGGCGGATGTGAGGCCCCAACTTGATGGGAGATAGCATTAAGAAAGCTGTGTGACAGCTGGATAGTTTTTAACTAGTTGCTCACTTCTCACTCTGTGAGTTCCCTGATATCTTTCAGGTTCTTTTCGGCTCTCCACACTGCCGGTCAAGGAGGCCCTAATATGCTGTTCTTCTTGGCCTTTCCAGTGGAATCAAAACACGTTTACAAATCTATGGATGTCCTGGGCAGGCAGTGCAAGAAACACTGGCCAGAGGAACAGGCAGCACTGGTGTTTCCAGCCGGCGCTGGCCCAAGCCCTTGGCCCATGTTCTTCATCTGTAAAGTGGGTGTAATCGTCACAGCCTTTCCAAACGCTCCGGAACATCTTGAGAAGAAAATGAGATGGGCTAGAAAGTAACATGTGCTTGTAGCTGATGGACATTAAGCTAATACTAATACAACAATCTGGACCTCACATTACATGATCTCATTTACTCAGTTGGGACCTAAGTCAGAAACTAATAATGATGCCGTAAGTCCATAAGCTATAGTTCCTGTATTATGACCATTGCAGAGAATTTCATACCCTGCTTTAGGACTCTTTTTTTTTTTTTTATGTGAACTTCTGGGAAGCTTTGTTATTCGTTTGCCAAACACACCTAGCAAATTGAAAGAGACTGAGAACATATGGTACAAGGGTTACTGAGGTTTTTTCTTTTTGACATAAGTCTGTAAGAAGTACTAGTAATGTAAGAAACAGAAAAACTAAAAAAAAACAACTCTAAAAGACACAGAGCTTTAAAGCACAGAATTTTAAAACTGTTTAATGTAAGTATTTAATATAAGCAAGTCAATGAAATTTTATATATTTTGATAGGTCTTCAGGACCCATAATAACTGGTGCTCATAATGGCCCATACATATCAAGAGAAGTTTAAATGATATTTTTTGTGTCCAATTTAAAAGGTATTAGAATTTGAAATATACCCGAAATGATTTTTAGCACAATGCTTAAATGAAAAACAGCATTTATGCAGGATTACGGAAACCCCGAGGTTTCTAGACAGCCAGGGGCTTACTGATCAAAATTAAAGCTATAATGCCTGCTGAAATTAATTGAGAACGTTATGATCTTTTGCTGAATTTTAGCAGGGAACTACTATGCTGGTATTAGTAGTGCTTATGTTCTAACATTTGTTGCTACAGAAAATAACGAGAAGGGAGGAAATGTGAACGCGTCTTGTTGTGACAGGCACCTACTTAGAGCTTTCCAACTTGGTGACTCCAGTGCTGCAGTTAGAAGCGACCCAATGGAAAAAAAGATGAGAGGCCAACCCTGGTGGTGTGCGCTTCTTACATCAGTGTGGGCAGTGTGGGCTCCTCACCACCGGTGCGCTGTTAAAATGCTCCTCAGGAAAATAAGTTAAAGGTGTCATGGCCCCGAGGTGCCAAGGTTGTGGGTTTGACCCTCAGTCCGTGCGTAGGTAGGAATCAGCCAATGAGTGTGTAGTTGGGTGGGGCAGCAAGTGGGTGTGTCTTCTCTCTCTCTCTCCCTCTCTCCCCCCACCCCTGATCATCCTCTCTCTCTTCAATTAATAAATAAAAATAAAAGTTAAACAGATATCATGGCAATACCCTCACACTAAGCTGTGGTGTTTACTCAATTCAGACATTGTGCTCAAAACTGGAAGGAGTTACAGGAGCAGTGTTTATCTTTGCCCGACCCCCTCCCAATTATTTTGGTTATAATTTACTCCAAAACAAAGGCATCAGGAAAAATAAAAGTAGAAGAAAATGATTCCTGGTGCCTTTTAAACTCAATACATAGATCAAAAATGTGAAGACCATAATTAAAAGTAGCTGAAGAGTATTGCTCACTTTGTAGATGCACATAAATTCATCATTTTTGGTAAATTACTGGAAGACATTTTTGAACTTCATTTAAAAAACCATCAATAACAGGTCATCAACTATGATTGAAAATGCTTAGAACTGTCCGGAGTTTCTATGTATATGACCAAAGGGATATGGTGTGAGAAGATGGGGAAAGGGTATTCTCTGAACTCCCTGCAGGCTTGGAAAGCAGAGGTGGGTGGGGGAAGGTGACTGAACCGCGCTCTCCAGGGGGCTGCCCTTTTGGGAGGATAAAGTTTGGGAACCTGTGCTTGGGCCGTACATCCAGCCCATTGGTGAAAAGCATGCACATGTGAGAAGTGGTTTCCTCTCCTCCTTACCAAGAGTTGCAGAATGCCTGGCGCAGCTGGCATCCTTGTGAAAAAAGGAGAAGGGTGGGGCTTTACATCAGATGTGCAGTAGAGACGAACTGAGAACACCCCTCAGGCGGGGGGAGCACAGCCAGGGAGGAGCATACAGAAGTTAGTCTCAGGAGTCTTGGCAACTCTCCGAATGTCCATGGGTCCTTGAGTTGGGGTTCAGGGCCAACTTTAAAAATATGAGTAATGTTATGTGTGACTGGGATCCAAAGCAAAACTGATAAAAATAAAAGCAGTGTTTTACATACATGACATGCTCTGCTGAGCCTCCATCACCAAAGTCAGTCTGTTCGGTCATCCATTGGACTCCCAGGCTTGACATTCGATGCTGAAGCTATCTTCAGATCTGAGGACCCCTGATAAAAATGAACTGATTTAATTTTAATAAAAGAGGAGCTCGGAACACCTCCTTAATCAAGATTCAACACAGTGGACCCTTGACATTCTCTAAGGATACACCTCAAACCCTTGGCACGTCCCTGAGTTTGAAAATGCAGACATTTGCGTAGGCCCTTCCTTCTGAATCACGTTTCTGTCCAGAGAGGAGAGGTTCCCGCGACTATTCACAGGCCACTAGTTATTTGCCTTTTCAACTCACACTCAGGGAAATAAAATTTCTTCCAGAGAGTTTCTGTTTCCCTGGTGGTGTCTTGGGGTGAAGAACTTTGACAAGGCTTGCAAGTGACTTGCTCTTGTGCTGTAGCTTTGCCACACAGAGTTCACACTGGTGCTTCAGGAAAGGGACTGCTGCCACATGGCATGGCTCTTAGGGGTTGTTCATACATGACTGAAAAGGTGAGTGTCGAACCTATAAATGCCAGGCTTCTGTTGCAGTTGCCAACAAAATTGCACGTGTGAGCAACCTCCCAAACTCCCCCACTCCCTGGCCCTTGGTGTACACTTACTGCACTCTTAGAGACTTCCTCTGACTGCCTGCAGTTCTCAGTGAAGAGAACGGAGGCATCACACAGCCGAAGCATAGGATCAAGGACTCAAATGAGAGCATCACCATTGAAACCCCGGCAAGAGAAACAGCATGTAGTCATTTGCTCCACGCCCTTATTTTAAAGATTTTAAAAGGTGAGATGATTCCAGAAGCTTAAAAAGTAAAATAAAACCACTGTGCTTATGATTATACTAAATTAGAGAGGCAGATCAGAATGTACTCTGCAGGTTGGGCCTTTCTGCATCTTACTGGGAGAGGTTCTTGTTAGAATGTTTCTGGAGTGATTTGGGTAGAAGCTCTTAGAAGTGAAGTGGTTTTAAGAGTTCTGTCGGTTATAGCTGAGTTGCTCATCTTTGTGAAGCATCTAGAGAAGATGTGGCAGGAACCACAGTAATTTGATGTGTTTCTTATTAAATGTTTCTTTATGATCTCCTTTTAAAGAATTTTTTCTTTACTTTTCGTAGTTACTAGATAGAAAAGAACACTTATTTATTGTATGTAAAGGTATAGAGAATGTGACAGCACTGGTATTCTCACCAATCGATTTAAGCAAAGGAATGTCACCCATGCCTTCAGGCGGGACTCCTCTCTGTCCCGTCCCATCCCCTCCCGTTTCCCGGGCATTTCCGTTTCTTTTCCCCATGCTTTTCTTCATTTTCTTACCCTCTTATATTTGCATCCCTAAATAATACCTTGTTTAGTTGTGTATGTTTGTGAACTTCCTATAAGTGGAGTCATCCTGTTTGCATTCTTGTGCTCAGAGTTAACCCATGCACACCAGTAAGGCTGCCCTTGTTGGCGAACAGCAGATACAGTTCCGTGTTAGCTGGTGGTAAAGTGCTTCTTACCCGACCCTGCTCCCCTTCCTTCCCCACCAGGGCTCCCACCAGACCTCTCCAACTCTGACTTATTCTTTGACTCGTAAATTCTTTGTGCTCCTCAATTTCCAAACATCTGAGTATTCTTATGTATTTATTGCAATGGTTAGCATATTCCATAATTCTTTCAATAGCTATGATAGCATGTTCTTAGTAATGTAACTTATACAGGCTCTTTCCCAGCTAAGGTAGAAGACTAGTTGGTACTAGCGCATGGCGTATGGATGTTTTAAACGTGCTAATAAGAGTTTTACCAGAATAGAAATGAATGAAATTGAGCACATAAGAGGTAGTTAGACTTTAAATGTAGAAGTACGTTAGCTAGTAGGGAGTTAATTCTTCTTTCTTGGTAACTTGGGAGTACTGATGGATTTGGCCTATTTTCAGTTTCACACATTGGTTACCTGTTTTGATAGGACCTTTCCCCTGGAATGTAGCTTTTTAGAGATTGTTTCTCTCCTCTTCCACTTACTAAGAACTAGATGCCCAGAAGTACTCAGTTTTTCTCTTAGGGATGCTTGTTTTTGTTTTGTCTTGTTTTGTTTACCTGTCTTGGGCCAGAGTTCTGCCTCGCGCTAGCTACCCTTACTCTTCGTTCTTAGTTTGTTATTGAATGATAGGCTTTACCACCTGGAGACCAGCTTTCTCTGGAGGAAAAAAGTGCAGGCATACAGTCGTCTAAGACTGGCTCTCTCCACTTTCAGCCAACAAGACTTGGATGGCAGCTGACATCCCCAGTCCCCTCCCATTGCCCTTGGGACTTAGCTGAACTCAACTTCCGTGCCTTTTGTCCGGGGGACTTTATAACTCTCTGCAGCTATGACGGGTTGTCCAGGAGAGCCCTGACTGATGATACCGGTGTGGTTCACTCCCAGGCAGACATGCCCCGCTGCTCACTTCCTGTCATGACTTCTGAGCAAGGGGCTGTGGGTCACCATTGTCCCCTTCCCTTTCTGTGAGCCTACTTGTGGTGGGGTGTAGCAGATGGATATTCCGGCTGCCAAGGGCTTCCTGCAGGCCCAGGGGAAGGAATCATGCCAGTCTCACGTTCTGTCCCTTTCCTGCTGCCTGCCTGCCCTGTTCACTTCTCATCCAGCCAGGGCAAGGGTGCCCCTGCTGGGGGTGCTGTCTTATGTAGGTAGTCAGATGGGGACAGATTAGGTGAAGGGGTCTCTCTTTCCAGGGCATGAGATGGTAAGAGCTCATTTTCCTGCTACCTCAAAGCCATGTGGCATTTGCTTCCCCTGTTCTCCCCACCTCCCTTTCTCCCCTGCTGCCGCCCTCGTCCCTGCCCCCATCCCCATATGCCTTCAAGAGAACAATTCTAGGATAAATGAACAGTTTTCTTGGACAGAGACTAATGACCTCCCTCCTTCCCAAGGCCAAGGAATTCTTGAAAAGGCATTTCCTCTTTTTAAGTTACATATGCATTATTTTTACCTGGATGGCAGAAGACTCAGAGGGGCCCAACGAGAACCTTGTGGTCTTGCCAGCCTTCTCTGTGGGTCACTGACCGGTTCTGCAGAACATCTGCTCCCTGAAGTGAGCTGAGGTTCAGTCGACCTGGCTCTCTGGTCATTCCTACTAATTCGTAATGGCAGTTCTGGAAATGCTTGGGGTGGCTTGGCTTGGAAAGGGAGAGAGTGGGCTTTCAGGGAGAGAGAGGAAGGTAGGGAGGGTAAAAGAAGGGAGGAAGGTAAAGAGCAAGGAGGGAAGGGAAGAAGGAAAGAGGGGAAACCAGAAGAGAAGAAGCCGAGGAAGCAGAGCATCCCCAGCTCTGGCTTCAGGATTCAGAGCCCAGCGCATCTCGGGTTGGACTGCATGGCTTGAAGTCTCTTTTTAAAAATTGGGTATGACGTACATATAATAAGATTCCCCTTGTAAACAAAGTGTACAATTCAATGAGTTTTGACAAACACCTATAGCAATATAGCCACACCAGAAGCAGCACATGTAACGTTTTCATCATCCCTGAAAGAGCCCTGTGCCCATCACAGCCCTCGCGCCCCCTCCTCTGTCCGCCGTGGATCTGTTTTCTGAACCTAGAGCTTTGCCTTTTCTGGGACTCCCTATGGACAGATGGAATCATACGGTACATACATACTTTTTTTGCTCCTGACTCTTCCACTCGGCGTGATGCTTTTGAGACGCACTCTCAGGTGCCGTGTGTAGCCGCAGCACGCTCTCAGCATTGCGGGGTGGTGCTCCATTGCCCGGCTGCGCCGCGGTTAAACAGCCTTTCACTTGCTGATGGCAGCTCGGGCTGTTCCCAGTCTCGGGCTATTGTAAACAAGCCGCCATGAACATTTATGTACAGACAGGTCTTTGTGTGCACAGGTCTTCCCACTTTCCTGGGTAAATACCTAATCAAGTTTCTTTTCCTTCTCTCTCCATCGATTGGAATGCCCCTTTTTATGCCTGTCAGCCTGTCACCAGGTGGCTGCTTCTATTTCCTGTTTCATGAGTGGGCATCAAATAACAATGGGATTCTGGACACACCTCCTGAGCTAGTCCCTGGTACATCCTTTAGACTCTATATTCTGACTGTCAGTGTGTTGGATGCTCCGACTCTCGTAGAAGTGATATGGCGCAGCAACTGAGAGCACAGGCGTGGGAGCCACTGCCGGTCCATATTCCAACTCAGTCACATACTGACTGTGTGATCACGAGCGAGTTACTTAACCTCTGTGAGCCTCCGTTTCCTCATCTGCAACATGGGGATAATAAGAGTATCTGCCAAATGGGGCTGTGAAATAGCCATAGCTGGATAGAGAGATAGGTAGACAGATACAGGGCGGGGCAGAAGTAGATTTACAGTTATACAATAATTAATGAATAATAATATAAGAATAAGCTTGGTGCTTCCCATACTCACAACTGTAACCCTACTTTTCCCCACCCCTACGCTTATCCCATAGCAAACACTATGTTGCTGAAGGACTGGACAAAACGGAATATCAGGGCCCGGAAGGTACAGATATCCTTTTAGTGGCTCACTAGATGGGACTGGAAGCTTCTCCACCAATGCCTCTGGTGCCCGGCCCCCTGGCACCTGTGCTCCCACTGGACGCCAAGCACTGCCGCTACACTGGTGGATAGTGTGTTCTCCCCTTGTCACCTACCAGCTCTTCTTCCAGTGGCTGCTAGCTGCCCCTTTTACTCCCTGAATTGTAGTTCTGTTTCCTTTCTCCTGAGTGTTTATTTCAAAGAGTGTTACTCCTCGAAAACCGTAGCTGCAAGTTGCAAGGGACCCACTTGTTTTGTCCCTGTTCCTCCTCTCAGTCCTGTGTCCAGACGTGCCATGCTTCCACCCGTGTCGGAAGCAAGTTCAGGAAGAGCTTCTCCCCACACTCTGAAGTGCTTATACCCTGGTTTGCACGAATCTTCATGTGTCACAGGGCTTGAAGCCCTAAGCTGATTGGAGACATGGCAGGGGACTCACAGGCACAGAAACATTTTTCCAACAACCCTACCCAGGATGTTGCTGTCAGGGCTGCCTCCACAGTAGTGAGGGTTGTAGATGCCCCTCGCCATGCCCCGTCCCCTCTGAAAGCCGAGGACTGAGGCCATCTGTCTGTACTGTAGTGGTTCTATCCTAGGGGGTTTCTGATGTTCTTGGTCTGGGGTGAGGCCTGGGCATTTGGGCTTTTAAACCCTCCCCCAGTGATTTTAATGTACAGCCAAGTCCAGGAACTGTTTTACAGAGAAGGGAATTAAGCCTTCATAGGTCAAAGTCACTGGCGCAAGGTCACACAGCTGTGAGTAGAGGTGCAGGATAGGAGCGCAGGCCTGTGGGGCTGCATCACTTGGGCCTGAGCACCCCTTCTTTGTGCTGAGGGGAAGAGGGTCCACACTGGCTCCTGGGTGCTGGGCAGGACATGGTCAGTAGGGATACAAATATGCCGCTGGCGTTCCCAGCGCCTCCTTGCTAACCCAACACTTTTCAGAGTCTGAGCACGTGTGTGCTCTGAGTCTGAAAGGCTCCCATGATGGAAAGCCTCGGCTCCTGGCCAGCTCCGCAGAGGGGCAGGCTGTGCGCCCTTCAGCCTTCGGTCCATGCTCAGCTTGGTTGCATCTGGGCCCAAGGAAACAAGTGCGGGTGTTTCTTGATATTTTCTCTCTGGTGTGATCCATAGCCAGGCATAAAGGTCTTGGTCCTTCTGAGCACAGCAGGAGAGGGGACAAGCCGGGTGCGTAGTGGTCTTTTCCAGCCCTCCCCCTCAATAGTAACTGCAACAATGGGACTCCCAAGGACTGAGTGCCTACTGTATGCATCAGGCACTGCTCTAAGGGCCTCACACCAATTACTCCATTTTATCCTCACAGGCAGTCTGTGAAGTAATAAGCACTATTATTACTCCATTTTCAAATAGGGAAACTGAGGGACAGAGGAGTCAGTGGTAGAAATGAGGGTAATCCTAGGTAGTCTGACTCTAGGGGTCAAGTCTTAACCATCTAATACACTGCCTCTCATGGGTCCAATGATAAACTTATAGCACAGAGCTGGATTCATAGCAGGTGTTTGGTAAATATTGGTTGATTTATTTTATTTCATTTCAATTGATTTTATTTTGGAGGATTCCACCATATGATAATACTGGGATAATAATAAAGCTTGTTTCTGTTTCTTGACTGTAAAGTATTTCTAAATACACTGAGTACTTTCTTAATAGTTGCATCTCACATTTAGTATTAGTAGCTCTACTAAATTCACAGCCTTATAGTTTTCCAAGAAGCGTGCTTCTGTGTGCTTTAGGAGCCTTGATAGTTCCTTTAAAGAATTATTTCCCGGAACAAAAATGATTCTAAATGGTATCTCTCCCTACACCATGCATTGCCCAGGAATGAAGTTGTTTTCTGAGCTCTTCCAGGGGAATCCACACAAAACTCTCCTGATTTAGCAACAAACTTTGTTGGCCTTCTGTCCAGACACCCTTGCACCATGTTGACCAGTGCTATCTGCCCACTTCGCAGCTCCTGGGGTCTTTGCTCCATCACCTTCTTCCCAGGACTGCCCTCCTACAAGGGAACTGGAGTGTCAGCAGCCAGTGCTTACTGCCGTGGGGATACAAAGGCTCAGCTGCCGTGCCTTGGGGAGGAGGGGACACACTCTAGGGGAGGCGCGCTTTACACTCCAGAAGCCTCCGTGGCTGAGGCAGGGACTTCACCTGAGGTCAGATCCGGGCCTGGCTTCTCGCCTTCTCCGTCCGCTGCCCCACTCCCTTGGTGACTTCCCTGGGGACATTCCTTCAATGAGTCACCTGCCCAGGAATCCTGATCTTAGGGCTTCCTTTGGGGTAACAAGGCCAAGACATGTAGACCAGGTGTCAATTAGACCAGAAAATACCTCTAAGTCTCTCTTTGAAGCTTTTGTGTTAGTGTCCTGCATCTGCCTTAACCTTCCACCTAAGCCCAGGACCCGACCCCCCTCACCCCCATCCCCGCCCCCACCACTACTCAGGGGCACCAGCCCATGTTTGTTCTCCTCACCACTGGTGCGCTTCCGTCAGTAGTTTCTGTTTCCAGCCCGCTTGCTTTCCAGCTCCCCCTCTCCCTACTTATTAACCAGCTGACCTCTATTCTCTGTTTCTACTTCATTCATTCAACATTCAACAGGTAGTTCTTGAGTCTCTATTCTGTGCCAAGCATTCTGCGGGGTACAACTATGCATAAAACAGACAAGGCGCTTGCCCTAACAAACCTTACATTTCTAGGGAGGAGAGACCATAAACAAGTAAATAAGCAGGTTAATCACATATCAGATAAAGGCTGTGAAGAAGGTATGCTAAGTGATGAGACAGGGCAGTGTGGGGGAAGCTAGCTGAGATATAAGCCGGCGTCTCACCTGCTCACCCTTCAGGACGATCTGCTGGTTCCTGACCACACCTGCTTCTAAGAAGAGCACTTCTGACTTGCATATCTCTTAATGCCAATGATACTGTGCAGACTTCATCTTTCTCATCCTCTGAGATGCATTTTATTAAGTTTAATTAAAACTTTAAATCTTTTTTCCCCATGGATTCTGAGGCACCACCCTCTGCTGGGTTTCTCCCTACTTTTCTATCTACTCCTGCCTGGTCCCCATTGTTGCTTCCTCTTCCCCCTCTGCTGGCCATTAAGGGTCTGAGTGCCCAGAACGCTCTTCTTCCTGGGGACTCTCCCCTGGTGAACGCTCCACCTCACGTTTCCATTCCCGCGCGTTGTCGGGGCTGTAACGACCATCGTCTTCTCCACATCTCCACTTGGGCGGGTCCAGCTTGGCTCACCGTCTGCTCACACTCCCCTCCCCGAACCACTCTTCGCCCAGATCCTACCCTTGGCTTTTGAGTGTCTCCTTTTCAGGTGTCCTCAGTCTCAGTAAAGGCACCCTGCCTCCCCAGCGGCGCGGGCCAGACACCAGACTTCTTCCTCTCCTCTCCACTACCCACCACCTCTAATCCGTCACCAAGTCTTATTGATTCCTCCTCCTGAAGATGTGAGTTTGAATCTACCTGCTTGTCCAGTCTGACTTCCACTTTTCCCGTCCCAGGTTGGCAGCTGCAGAAGCTCCCTGATGCCCTACCTTGACCCTTCCAGGCTGTTCTTTGCCTTGGTCATGTCAGTGGTTTTTGCTGAGCAGAAGATAACTGGAACTTCTTTACATGGCCTGCGTGGCCCTAGACGGTCACCCCTGCCCACTTCTGCAGCCTGATCTCAGCCACACTCCCTCACCCCCTCTGCCAGCTTCCTAAACACCAGGCTCTTTCCCATTTAGGAGCTTTGCACATGCGTCTCCTTTTCCTTGGAAAGTGTTTCGGGGAGGCCCTCTGTGGCCAGGCCTGTATTACTTGTGAAGGGGCTGTTTGCTTTTTCTCTGAGGGGTTGTGATCACCACAGGGACACAGGGTGGCTGCGACCACTACTGTCTTTCTATTTTTCTCTTGTTGGGAAGCTGGGAAGAGATCTAGGCTGTGGCACCAGGTGGGGAACGGACACCGAGTGGGGAAGGACGAGGTGGGGGAAGTCTGCCACAGGTGCAAGCCACAAAGGGACACATGGTCTGTAGAAAATTTAAAAGTGAAAATAAAACCAATTAAAAGTCTATTTTCATTTTACTATCACCATGCACGAGAAATTCTAAAAATCCAGCTGATGGAATCCCCTCCCACAGGGGAGAACTGCTCCCTACCTCTTCCCTCAACTGGATCTAGGAATAACTCCTGGGATCCACCAAGAAATAGTAGCAATGACCACCATTTACTGACCTCCATGTTCCAAGTGCCTTGTTGGATGTGGGAGGACTCATCACATAACTGCACACAGCAGCCCTATGGCACAGGCATTATTGTACCCACTTTAACGGTAACTGAGATCAAGAGGCACATCTTGAATGGCTGGCGGGGAAGCCCTGAGCATGGCAGTTGGTTCTGAGGCAGAACTAATCCAGAACTAACCCAGAAACAGTCCTGCCACGGTCTGGCCTTGCCGGAATGTCAAGGTTGTGCCGACGGGAAAAGACCGTGGCCTGGGAGCATTTTGGTGCAGGGACAAGAATGTAAACTTGGAGAAAACTCAGTCTGGATTTGAGCCTAGACCTACTGGTTGCAGCACCTTAGGGAGATTATTCTTAGAGGCTCAGTTTCCTTGTCTTTAAAATGGGGATAATAATAGTACTTGCTTCATAAAGCTCTTGGGACAGTGCGGTGATTCAGCAAATGTGAAACCATTATCCCTGTGCCCATTAAATATTAAATTCTATAATGCATATTAAGCTCATGGCAGAGTAAATAGCATGTGATAGATATGTTTCCTTCCACACATAGCTCATCAGAAGGAGTGTCAACATTACTGTTTTTAGGGAGCTACCCTGTGCTCTTCAGGGGGGTCCATGAAACAGACAAGAGGGCACTAAAAATACCCAGAGATGCTCAAACCACATCAAATGGGAAAACAAATTTCTGGTTGAAGAGGTTTTCTGGTGGAGAGAAGACCTGCCTTCAGGAGCAATCAGTAAATGGATATGTTTCCTGAACATAACACCTTGTTAAAAAGGACCTTAATGATACAATTCAAGACATCATGTCAGAGGGTTGATTTTTGGTAGTTTATTTTTATCAGTGTGAGAAGGAAGCACGCAAAGCAGCAGTGGCTGTACGTTCACCTCAACACCGTGCGCGGGCCTCCACGCCGGCGTGCCAGCGGTGGGATTGCACCGCGCTTCCTTTCTGCAAAGAGAGCCGTTGGTGTATTAATTAAGCAGTGGGGTTTTAATGCTCGCTGAATGAATAGATCTGGTCTGTCTTCTAGCCTGGGAACCAGAGCTCTTAGATTTGATGTTATTTCTCCAAACAATCAATTCTTACAACACTCCAGTGAAAAAACAAAGCGTCTGTTTGCTGCAGCTGGAAGGAAGCTTCCTTTGACTGTCCCTACCTGTGGAGACGCTGCTGCCTTCAGAAAGTCAGATGTGGGTACGGCCCTGTTCACCCCTGCTGAGGGCGTCAGGCCTTCGTGAATTCTTAGAGAGAAACTGCTCCTTCTCCCGTGTATCTCCGGCTTGCAGGATGTGTGTGTACACGTGTGCATGTGTGCCTGTGCATGTGTGAAGACACGGCTTAGCCCCAAGGCCCCGAGGGTCCTCCTCTGAGCCAGGACTGGGAAGTAGGAGAAATAGCAGAGGCTCTGGTGGACAGGGGTTCTGAGCCTTTACTCGAGGCTCGGGGGGAAGCACCGTCAAGATGGGTGTAAGACGAGGCTTTCTGCTGATGTGATGTCAGCAGTTCTTGTGGGGCTGGACTCCAGATCACTTCCTTCCTCTCCCTCACTGTGGTCCGCCCCTACCTCACAGAAGGACCACCGGGGAAGGAGGGGCCTTTCTGTCCACCCTGTTGGTTTCGTGGCCATCAACGGTTACTTACTGGAAACCAAGTTTTTCTTTTTCACGTTGGGTGGAAACAGCCTGAAGTAGCATGCAGTGAGAACTTTGATTCCGAGAAGGGAACAAATAAAAAAACATGAAACCAATGTTTCCTGCCCCCATGGTGCTAGAAGACTAAGTGACTGCTTTATCCTATGGTACGCAAGGGCCCTCTGACAAAAAATGATGTCATTAGTGACGGAAGCACTTAGGCTCTGTCCTTCTCCCGCCCCGCACCCCCACAAACACGCTGCTGTTGCCCTTTTCCAGCCCCTCTGTCCTCCTCCCAGGATGGAAGAACCCCGTGTCCCTCACAGGGGGCCTCACCTGCAGTCGAGCTGACCTGCAGGCTGGGTCTGACGACGATTCTCTCCATGGCCAATCTCCAGCGAGGCGCCTTGCGCTCTTGTCAACGAGGCCTCAACTTTTTAGCTTCTATGTTTATTTCTGCATTTTCCAGTTTTAGCAAGAATCCTGATAAGTTGGTTTAGCCAGAACCTTCCACCCTCCACATTCGATCACCCTCAATATCTGATCAGGTGCCCCATCCTGCACCACCCCCCTGACCGGTGGAGACCCCCATCTTCAGCAAGAATCCTCTTAGGTCAGCTCCTCCCTTACCCTGATGCTTCCCCTCAGTAATGTTCCATCCACTGACCCCCACTGGCTCCTTGGCTATGAAGTCCTCCTTTTCCTTACGGTGTTTGAAGTTGAGCTCGATCTCCACCACTGCAAAGCCCCCCTGCAGTGGTCCCCGGAATGACCTCTGCGTTACCACAGTTTCACCAATGTCTCTGAGTCAGCCTTTCTCCAGCGGGCCCACCCACGGTGCTGTTGGGATCTCTCTCATGTGGGGCCGTCTCTCCCTGAAGGCCCTGTGAAGGGCGCCTTGGATAGGAGAGCAGGACTGAATTGAAAGGCCTGACTTTTTGAGGAGGACTCAGGGGAGGTGGAAATGAGATGGCTTCGCAGACGTGAGTGGAATTTCATGGCAGAACAGAGATCAGAGAAACAGTGGGCCAAGCACCTGGTGCTGTTGCCGGCACATACAGACAGACAGGAAACGCTGTTCTCTGGATGCAGCCCGCACTCACAGTGATGAAGGAGGGAGGAGATGATGTGGCACCAGCTTCCGAAGAAGAGGAATGCTCATAAACTGGTCGATGCCCCAGGTCTTTCCCTCATTCATTTTAACCCAGAGTCTTTTTTAAAATAAAAGCTAATTTTATTGAGAGTTCCCTTCGAGATGGGCATATTTTTATTCCCATGTCACAGAGGGGGAAGTGCTGCCTAGAGACGCTGATCGAGTCGCCGAATGTCACATGACTCGTGTGCGGCAGAGCTGGAATCTGCACCCAGGGAGCCTGGTGCCAGGGTAAAGCCCCTTCTACCGCACCCTGTCGTCAGATATGTTAAAGATATTAATATGCAGAGGAAGTGACTATTACTCAATATAATAGTCCATTAATATTCACTGAGGCAGCGCTGTGATTCATGGTATGCTGTATGTTACTTTAACCATTGAGGATCTTTCTTTTGGAATTTTGCCTGCCACTCTTCCTGACTTCTAGAAAAATCGTGTCAGAATTGGGGTGTGTTTTCAAAGGATCTGAAACAGTGAGAAAGGTTCCACTTTGCTTTCTTGTCTGCCTTTTTCACATTGCCCAAACACAGAGTCTATCTCTAAGCCTTTCCCTTGCCCCCAGCATTTCCATTTTTCTATACGCAAGTCCTCTTTCTGCTAACACAGAACAAATACATGTTTAGCATGCACCACAGCGTCACTGGAGGATGGCCAAAGCCCTGCCCTGCCCTACCCTCTAACTCTCTACTCCTCACGACCCCCGCCCCCGGGCCCTCCTCAGTCTGGCCTTCTACCACCCTCCTTACTGTTAGGCAGAATGCCTTCCCTTGGGACCACTTGCTGCTCATGGGGCCCCCAGGCACCTGAAGGAAATCAGCTGCCATGCTCATGTTGGCCGGTACCTTTAGGATCGTAGGCCAGAGTCATGTGTCATTGGGGAAGGGCAACAGCCCCCAGCCCTGTTTATAAACCACATCTCCAATTTCTGTACCCCGGATTGAAAGATCCTCATCCACTTATACCTCTAAACCAATTGCAATCTTAAATAATTTTTAAAAATAGCCCTGGCTGGAGTGGCTCAGTGGATTGAGTGCTAGCCTGTGAACCAAAGGGTCTCTGGTTCAATTCCTAGTAAAAACAAATGCCTGGGTTGCGGGCCAGGTCCCTGGTGGCGGGCGAGCAAGAGGCAACCGCACATTGATGTTTCTCTCCCTCTCCTTCTCCCTCCCTTCCCCTCTTTCTAAAAATAAACAAATAAAAAATTAAAATAATATATTTTTACTTATGCAGAAATGTGCCATGCTGCCAGTCAGCGTTTCTGATTGGCCTGGCTGGCCTGCATTAGCACATCAGGGCTGCCAACCAACCAGCCTACACTTTGGTTCACCGGGGCATCTTCACTGCTGGTAAATGTTGGACCATTTGAAATACCCAGTACAACCACGGGGCTCTACAGGTCTGCATAGTCCAATGTGGGAACATTCTTTTTTGGTTTTATTTTTAAAGATTTTATTTATTTATTTTTAGAGGGATGGAGAAAGAAAGAGAGGGAGAGAAACATTGATTGGTTGTCTCTCACATACTCCCAGCCGGTGACCTGACCCACAACCCAGACATGTGCTCTGACCCAGAATCCAACCAGTGACCTTTCAGTTTGTGGGATGTCGCCCAGCTCACTGAGCCACACCAGTCAGTGGGGCATCTTCATAAAGGGGGCAAAACAAAAGCGTGAACCAGACAGCGTGGGTCCTTCCCCTGGCCTAAATGTGGAGACAGGCGAGTCTGCTCGGGAGGAAGCAACCTGCGTGCGTGGGGGCCAGGGGCCTTGTGCTTCAGTGGTGGCACCCTGTCAGCACTTGGATTTCTTCTCCACATGCATCGGTTTGAGCTGTGCTTTCATAAAAGTGTCAAGTTTTCCAACGTTTGGCTTGGCTGATTACTTACTTGCTTGTGCACCAAACTGGTGGGGGGTTTTCTTTTTGCCCTGACTTGCTGGTGCGAGGGTAGCTTCTGTGGCTGCCAAGCGGCCAGCCAGGGCGGGCACTCTCACAGCCACCCTCTGTTGTTCAGACTGCTTGGGAAGGCCTGCTTATCCGTTACATTTAGACAGCGTTTTACAATTTATTCCCCAGCAGACACATTGGGACCTCCCAGGGCCCACATGCGAGGAGCAGGGGCCTTTGGAGAGGGTTAGCTGAGAGCAATGTCCGGTCAAGGGCGCCCTTCTCAGTGACCCTGCCGTGGTCATCCTCACTGAACCTCGGCGTTTGGGGACAACCGCCGTGTTGAAATGCACTAACACCAGCATCACTAGAGCTCATTTTGAATTCCTGAATAAAGATTTTGGGGTTGCTTCATGTTTTGGGACCGGAAGTGTTGGAACATTTGCCATTTTTTGTGTGTTGGAAGGGAAAGAGAAAAAGTAAGTGGCACGATCCCTGATCCCGGTGTTCAAGATTAAGACAAACAATACAGGGTTAATGCTGAATAACGGATGAGAAGACCCGCCTGCTGCTCACCTTGATGTCGGAGACTAAGTTAGGTAAGAAACGTAAGCCGTACCCTATACGGTGACCCTAAGAATGAAGTAATGTAGGAGTGCGGCCCATGGACCCGGATTACAGGATGCGAATCCTGGTTTCTCTGCTCACTGGCTGGGTAATCTTGGGCAATTTACATCACTTCCGTGCACCTCGGTTTCCTCATCTGTAAAATGGGGATAAGGATAGTAGTATAGCATCGGGTGTTTAGTAAGATTAAATGAATTACTATGTGCAAAGTGCTTGGAAGAGTTCCTTGCACTAGAAACTGCTCCAACAGTTCTGTTAACGACATAAAAGGTGCCTGGGGCTCTGAGAGGCGGAGTAACTTGTCTAAAGTACCTGAGCTAGTGACTAGTGGAGTTGGGATTTGAACCCGGCTCTCTGGCGTTAGAGTGAGGTTTTCCGACCTGGGCACTATTGACATTTTGGATCAGACAATTCTTTGTCCTGGGGGGCAGTCCTGTGCAGTGAAGGATGTTCAGCAGCATCTCTGGCCTCTACTCACCAGATCACCAGATGCCAGTAACAACAGCCCATCCCCAGTTGTGACAGGCAAAAATGTGTCCAGATAGTGCCATGTTCCTTGGGGGACAAACTCACTCCTGGCTGAGACCCATTCAGCTAGAGAGTTCAACACTCCAGGGGATGGAGCAGCCGTCTGGCTCCTCCATTCCGAGGTTATAAGCCCAGTTACCACCCTTTTCCTTTCCAGACCAGAGGTTAGAGGAGGCCAGGACCCTGGTGCCTGGTGTCTGTATACACTGCAGCCAAGAAGGCTCTGCACCTGGGCCCAGGCCAGTGGGTTCTCAGCCATGTTTTGGAGATGTTTTCTTTTCTGCCTTTGGCCAGGTGTGTTTTCGCCAGGCTGCGAGGTAGGCCTAGCCAGGTGCCCGGTTTGAGTTTCTCCCCGTGGCTGTCAGCAACAGTGCCTATGAAGCCAGACCGAGTCAGGAGGGGTTTTTTTTTTTGTTTGTTTTGTTTTGGAAGCACAGCTGGTGGGTTTAATTGGAGTCAGAGTGGGAGGGGTCCCAGGACAGCAGGGGTCAGCAGACAGGAGGAGAGCCAGTATTCATTGTCACTGTACCTGGACACCACCTCCCTAAGAACCTGTTCTCATTTGCTTCTAGAAGTCTTTCTCTTTACCTTCTACCCTCTCCTGTGTTCTCTTTCAGTTTCACAAACTTGAACTTGCGGCAGTGATGGGCTGTGGTTCAGTGTCAGGGCAGACGTGGGACGTAAGCCGAGCTCCTGTGTTCTTGGCTCCCAGCTGCTGACTCCCATCTGTAAGCCCCGTTTACAAGAAGCGGTTGGCCAAGCCCCTCGAGTCTCTGACCAGGTTCTCACGCAACTCCAGTTAGCAGCGTGCGCTGCTCGTGGAGGGCTGCGGTGGGGTGGGGGTGAGGGGTGGGGGGAGACAGATTTTTTTTAAGGTAAAACCCTAGCGTTTGGCCCCACTTGAAGAGAGCTATGCTGGGTCCTACCTATTCAAAAAATTTTTTTTGTAGATTAATGGTTTAAAATCAATATTCACAGCTTGGGTGTCTAAACTGTTTAGTTCTGGTGCAGATCTTGCTTTATCCTAAGCTGTTTTCCCAGCATGCTGTCCCACAGAAAGGAGATATTTGCCCTTGAGTTTAATTGTGGTTGGGAAATAAATGGTCAGTTCTTAGTGCCGACGGGTCTGGAGGTGCCATTCACATGGAAGTCCATCACGGACACTTCGTTTTTGTGAGTTCGACTTCCCCCTTTCCCCACTGGGCGGCCATCAAGTTTTACAAGCTGTGGGATGGGACTGGAGCGTATTGTGGAAGACAGCTGCCAGTAAACACAGCTAACCCCTGCTCTTCTCTGGAGGGCTGCCTCGTGAGCAAGCCCAGATGGATGCTCAGAACAGAGAGAGGAAGTGAATCGCCAGGGGCTTCTGGTGTGTGCTGTGAGCAGGAGTTTCTCTCCCTCACTGGAGGGAGCCTCATTTGTTCAACCAATATTTACTGAGTCCCAGCCAGGCACGGTGCGGGGGACACACCGATGGTAGCCTGTAGGAGCTCCTGGTCCAGTGGACCCACATAGAATTGATACCCGTAGTAGGAGAGGGCAACCCCACAGCCGGGCTTGGCCCTCGGCGTGGTGACACCTGCCATCATTCCTTCAGTCCCCTGATGCCATCATTTATGGTTGGGAAGCACGGTTAAGGGAAAATGAGTTTCGTGTTTTGACAGCATTTAATTAAAACTCTGAATCCCTTGACTTGCATGGGAACTCTCTTCTGTGAGTAGAAATAAGTGAAAGCCAGGGTTGGGAGGTATGTCGGGGGCTTTTAGTGTATGGCCTGCCTGCTGTTTCCTTGGTGTTCTCTGTGATCCTGCACTTGTTGTGGGATTCGTGTCCCTGTTAGCCTGGGGTTAAAGGGAGGGATACCAAGTTTGGACACGTACATTGTACACCAGACAAGTTTCCTGGAAAAAGACCAGGTGGGGTCGAAAACAGAGGCAGTCCTTCCAGCTGGGTGCCTCTGTGAGGCCAGATGGCAGTGGCAGTCTGGGGGGCCCGGAGCCTCTGGGTGAAGAAAGGTATACATTAGCCCACATTTCCAGCTTGCTGGCTCATTGCCAGGACTTCTTGCTCTAGAATTCACTGAACTTGTGCCCTGGCAGCCCATGAAAGTAACTGGAGGTCCCTGGAACTGCCCTTTAAATCTCATAAGAGGGGAGCTTGGGTGCAGGATCTATCCCCTGAGTCAGGCCCAGCAGGAGAGGTACGGCCAGGTGTCCCAACAGCTTCAGGAGGAAAGCGGTGCCGCCCTTCAAAGCTCAGAGGAGGTCTGGAGTTGGCAGTGACTCTGGGGACTAGAGTGGCCATGGAGGGGAAGCCTGAGGAAGAGGATGATGCCGCCGCCAGTAACTCTACAATCCATACTTATAGTAACTCAGGGCACAAAGCTGTAACAAAGATTCCCCAGCAAAGACTCGGAGTGCAAAGTGCACTTTAAAATGTGTGGGAGAGGAGTGTGGGTGCACACGTGTGTGAGTGTGTGTGTTAATGTGTGTATGTGTAGAGAAAGGGGGAGAGACAGCTCTTGATTCTGGAGCTGATACTCCCACTCCTTACTCTTTCTCGGGTATGATTGAATCATTTTATTCGGTCATGTTTCTGACACCCTTATTCTCTGGGAGGCTCCGTGGTTCAGCCAGCCTGAGCTCCACTTCCTGTCTGGCTCCCTTTCTGCCCTTCTCTGCTGCCAGGATGCTCCACTTTCTTCTCCTGGACAGATCTTCCTTTCTCGTATTTCTTCCTCTCTCCTCACATGTCTGCCACACTCACCTGAAAATGCCCTCTGCTTGAAAAGAAGGGCTTAGATGTGTCTTGGTAATGAATATTTAAGTCAGTTGAGCTGAGCAATAGGATTTTGGAGGATGATGGAGCCATCCCATATCTATGCTAGTACAATAACCACCAGCCACATGAGGCTCCTGAGTTTTTGAAATGCAGCTAGTGCAACTGAGGAACTGGATTTTTAATTCTATTTCCCTTTAACTATATTTAAATAGCCACACATGGCTACCATTTTGGATATTGCAAGTCTAGGGAATATGGCACCTGGAAGAATCAAATCAGGTTCAATGACATTGTGTGGGGCAAGTCTTATTATCCTTATTCTAGCTTATTTATCCTTGATCTGGGCACTTGGTTCTAACAGAATTTTGTCAGATTGCATACTCAGGTCCTCAAAAAGACTGTTGTCTGCCTACCCAGACAGGTAGGAGCCTGATGTACTGGCCGTGATGATGGAGCCTGTTGGCTAACTTATTGGCCCTCACCCTTCTGCACCAGCACCCTGCCCCTCGTAGCCCAGACTGCTGGATGACCCGTGCGCAGGGGGTGAGGCGCAGGGTACCCAGGATCAGGTACCGAGTCTGGGGAAGTTATTTCACCTCCAGAGATGGATCGAGGTTTTGTAGGACTTGAAGCTTCTGCAGTTTTGAGGACCTCTTTCAGAAAAAGAATATAAACTTACAAATACAAGATTAGATACAACAGTGAAAATTTTACTGGGAATAAGAAGTCACATCCAACATAAGTTTTAAAAACATGACATGTATTATAAACTTTACAGAGTCCAGAAAAATAAAATATTTTATGAATTATTTACTTACCAGCCCTCTAAAATACAGTTCTCCCCCTTAAAAACTTTTGGCTGAATACTCTTTGATCACCTCTTTATACGATTTTGTAATTTTTCTAAAGGGAGGCTGGAAAAATCACTTAGTTTTTCTTCTGGCATGGTTGACAAAATTGGTTTTATTATTGATAGTCGCAATGCATAAAATGTGACTTCATACACTGACGTCCGTTTTTTGTTGTATGGCTACAGGTTTGGGTTGTATTAAGGAATTTTGATAAAATCTGTTTTACATAATTGTCATCAAAAAGGGGGGAAGTGCCTTGTATGTTTATTACTGTATTCATTGTATTATCAGAAATATTCTGACAGGAGACAACTTCGCTTTTGGAGTAGGCATCAGTGAGAACTAAATTCTCCTCCTACTATTTCACATGTCTGATGCCTTGAAGACATTTCCACAGACTAGCTTCTGGCTCTGTGTGTGTCGATCCTTGTTGTTCCTTCACTTCCCACATACCTCAGGTGTCAGGTGTCGCACCTTCGAGTCTCTGTGACAGTGCGTCGGTGTGTGGTGGGCGGTGTGCGTATTCCTGGCAGCATGGGGACGGCTGTGGGGGCAGCACACAACACCCGTCTCTGTGTTAAGGTGACGTGAACCACAGACATAAATTTCACTGCACCCAAACTAAATTTATTCCCAAATCTACTCCCTCCTAGCCCTCAAAATGCCTCTTGAACACAAAGGAAAATGCTAGAGGAGGAGACATCAGAGCGGAAAGACACAGTGCTCTTAACCAATTGCAGCTAAAATATCTTGTTTTCATAAGTTTAAAAAACAATATATGATTCTGCAAACACATTGCTAGGGCCTTGAAAGGGGCCCATGTAAGAGGGACTTGAAGCTTTCTTCGTTAGCCTGCAGTCAGTCTGATCTGTCCACTGCTCAGAGTCTCAGGGTCCTCCTCTTTAACACGGGAAGAATAAGGTCTATTTCACCAAGTCCTCCTGGGTATGAAATGAGCTGTATTAGAAAACCCACTAACATCGTGCTAGGGAAGAGATGCTCAGAGGGCTGAAGAATGAATGAATGAATGAATGAATGAATGAATGAGTTCACGTTAGACATCTGCTTCAAGTTCGGGGGAGTGCTTTGAATTCACATGTCCCCCAGATGGCTGAGCAGTCCTGGGGGAGCCTGTCTCTAAACCAAAAATGGGGTGGAGAGCCAGAAGTGAAACCAAGTTCACATGAGTGGGGACACTCCAGGGAATTTTGAGCGGGCAGAACTTGGTAATTTTTCTCCAACCAAGTCTTGCTGCTCGTGACTCTCCCATGTGCTGTGATTCAGTGGATTGTGCCTGAGAGATCCAGGGAAGGCCAGAGAAGATTCTTGAGCAGCATGAGGCTGAAGCATGATTCTCAGCTGGTTCAGAGCCTCCTCTGTATAAGTGACTGCTCTGCTGAGAGTGTGGGGACCCGAGGCCTTTGAATTCGATCACTGTGAGTAGAGCACCATCTGCAGCATTCCACAGCCAGTCTTAGATATGCTTCGATCTGAAAATTGGTGGTTGGGCCAAGAGCTGTGGTGAAGGTAACGAGAGATCCTTGCAATTTGAAAGGTGTGTCCTGAGACCCAGATGCCCACTTGGGCCTGCTCTATGTGGCTGCCCTCTGTCAAGCAGGGCAGGCCGCTGCAGAGAGGGGTCTGGTGGGCAGAGTCCAAGCACAGAGGGCAGACCCAGAGGATGCTGGGCTTGGCAAAGAAACACCATGAGACTCCAGTGGAGGCCAACTCTGTTTCTTCACCTGCCAGTGAGGAGATTGGTCCTGATAACATCTAAAGTTTCTTCTGTGCTCACCTTTTAGGATTTAAAATATTTGAGCATGCTGGAATTGACCCATCTCTAGGTGGCCACCTTCTGAAGTTGGAGGGATGGGCAGTGTCTGTAGAAGTTTTTAAACCCTTGGTATCTTGATTCCAATTCCCCATCGTCCTTCTGCATCAGCACCACTGCCTGTCACCCTGGGAGAACTATATGCCCGAGCATCCTTCCAGGTGGCAGGGCTGCCTGTGTCGGTGCTCTGTTGAGTGAGAGAGGCAGGCCGCTATCCAGTCTGGTGTAATGTGGTTTTGTAAAGCAGGAAAACCATATTTGTGTTGATACACAGAGAAAAATATTAGAAGGAATGTTAATAGTCACATGGTAAAACAATAGATCACTTATTTTTTCTTAATTCTTTTCAGTTCCCCCCACCCCCAAATTTTCTATCTTAACTGTGTACTATTGAAATTTTGGAGTTGGGAGATGGGTGGGAGATGTTCATAGGGAGGGCCTTGAGGACCCCTTTCTTCCCAGGAGGCCCTAGGTCAGAGGCTGGCCCACATTAGCTGGTATAAGTGTTACAAAGTGAGCTTGTCAGAGGGCAGGTTCCTGAACTCCACTCCCAGAGATTCTGGTCCGGAATCTGCTGCTATGCAAACATCCCAGGGACCACCCTTCGGGGAACATTGGGCATGGGGACTCTTTGGAGCTGGGCTAGCAGGAATATTGGGAGAGATCTAGCTTGGAACAGGCAGGTGAGCTGGACATCCAGCAAGCAGATCAAGCTGAGACTCCCATAAAATTATGTCCCTAGATGAAGGTGGCTTCGGGACAGACTGAGCAAAGCCCTAGGCAGTGAGTTGTGGGAAATAACCTGCAGAGCACTCCCAAGAGCAGCCTGTGCGCACGGCAACGTGCTGTCCAATCCTCTGCCCCTCCAGGCTGCCTCCGCCAGGCCTGGGGGTGGGGCAGGCTGGGGCCAGAGGTTCTCTTCTGGCCCCGGAACAACTGGCCCAAAATAAAAGTTCTGGTTCCAAAAGTTCTGTGTGATAGTGAGTTACAGTTCTCAGCCTCAGTTTTGTGTAACGTAAATGATGTCGCCAACCGCACAGGCATTTCGTGGGAGAGTGAAATGGTCCACGGCAGGAGGTCATGAGCATCAGCTGTCCGCCCCTTCTCACCCCGTGGCTGCTGGAGAGAAGGGCCGCCTGAGAGACCTCTTGCCAGTGGGGAGTGACGCAGCCCTGCTTCTGGTGCTGCGGTCTGATTGCCTGCTTCAGCCACCTTCATAACAGCCCTTCACTGCCCAGGACAGTTTTCCTGGAGGGTCTTTGCTGGCAAGACCGCTGTGAAGCTGGCCCAGCCTGATGCAGCGTTTCCCTTCGGCCCGATCCTAGCCCATCTCTGAGCCCTCAGAACTCCTTGGTAGTCTGAGAACCATCCCACTGTTGACCATGTGGTGAGGGAGCTTTAGGGGCGTCCCTCAGACCCTGTCCATTAGGACTTTGCTTTCACCTCTGTGCCCCCTAAGCCGCCATCTGGCTCTCTTTTCCTAACAGCCCCTCTTTTCGTCTGGAACTTCCAGCAGGCCACTTCAGCTCAGCTCCTTTTCGGGATGTTTTTAAATTTGCTTTTACTTAACCCTACTTACAACAAACCAAAGCTGTCGTATAGTGAATCCTATTCCAGATACTGAACTCCAACACCGAGCATTTAGCAAGAGATAACCAAAGGAAAAGTCATATTTTTCATTCCTTCCTGCATTCCATTCATTCAATAAATATTTCTTGAGCATGCACCGTAGCAACAAAAATCATCATGTGTTGGGTGCTCATTACGTGCCAGGGGGGCATAGCCCCTGACTTCCAGAAGCCAGCAGTCTCCTGGGAATTTAGACAGGCAGGCAATTATTTGCAGGGTGGTGAGTGGTATGAGAGGGAAGGTATGGGCTGCCTTGGGAGGGAGTAAAGATGGACACTCCTCCCCTCATCCTCTACTCCTCCTGAGCCTAGCTCTTGCATCATGTAACTAATTGCATAGTAATCTCTTTTTCATGTGAAATCTGCTTTCCCTACAACTCCTAGTCGAGCCATCCTTTTCCTTGCTTATCCAGAGGACAAGAGACCTGCCCAGGCCTCTGTCTAGAGCTGGGGTTTTGGAAACACCTCCCATCCCCCACTCCCAGCCCATGCAGGGCCTGGGATTGGCCTGGCTGCAGAGCACTGCGGGCTGCCATCTTCCTTTCGATGTAAACAGAACGGTGGAAGGGCCAGGCCAGCACAGGGGCAGCCCTCTGGTTCCCTTCCCTCCTCATGCAGCAGGCAGATGTTTATCTGAGAGAAACAGGTTTGCCCAGTGGAACGTTTATTTGGTTTCTTTGGCTGATCATGGGAACACACCTGCCACTTTGCCACTTCCTGCAAATCAAGCAGTTTCTTAGAAAAGGGATACATTCCTTAAAATATATTGTGTGGTTTGGGGGTAAGGTACGGCTTCTTGGATTTTTATGATTTAATGTGTCTGCAAAAGCATTCAGCCACAAGATAAAAATACACTGCCCCTTATGAGAAACCAGACTTTCTTTAGGATTAGGGGCTATGCCTTTCTGTTTTTGTGCTGGGTTTTGTTGTTTTTAAGTTTTATTTGCCCCCTTCCTGTTACTCAGAACATCTCTTTTTGCTCTAAACACATCACGGGCAGGCAGTCATTGGTACAGTTCTCTACAA
>PVJI01009364.1:0-65811 GCA_004026765.1 Micronycteris hirsuta | reverse complement strand
TTTTTAGAGAGAGGGGAAGGCAGGGAGAAAGAGAGGGAGAGAAACATTGACTTGTGAGAGAACCATCCATCGGTTACCTCTGGCACACACTGAGCTGGGGACCTGGCCCGCAACCTGGCATGCATCCTGACCAGGAACCAAGCTGGCAACAGTTTGCCTTCCAGGACTATGCCCAAATGAGCCACACTGGTCGGGGCAAATATTTACATATTTTTTCTGGAAATTTACTATTTAAAATTCTTCCACACTATTAAATTTCCTTCTCCAGTGGTTGAAATTTCCTGCTGATCAATCATTTAATTATGTGGTCAGTAGGATTCTCAAAAACAATAGAATCTTAGTTTTTTAAATACCATGAATATGAACTCTCTCATTATAATGTTTGAATGTAATTAAAATCCAATTAATAAAATTATAGATAGTAGACTTTTAATTAGGTTAGCATGTAAGCTTCTTTTAAGTTTATGCTTTTAAATGCAGCAGGAAAGAAGCATCTATTTGCATAGCTCTTTAGTTTGCATAGCTCTTTAGTTTGAATATTTTTAAAGCTTCCGGACCTTTTAAAGATTTTATTTATTTATTTATTTTTTAGAGAGAGGGGAAGGGAGGGAGAAAGAGAGAGAGAGAAACAGCAATGTATGGTTGCCTCTCACATGGCCCTCACTGGGGACCTGGCCTACAACCCAGGCATGTGCCCTGACTGGGAGCCTTTGGTTCCCAGCCCACGCTCAATCCACTGAGCTACACCAGCCAGGGTTGCATTTGATGATTGAGTCATAGCATAGTACTTATTCCGCTCTTAATATTTTTTAGGTTATATATATCATGCAATATTTACACTGAAGGGGCCCAATTTTGTAATCTGTTTTTTTAAAAATATCCTCACATACTTATTTTTATAGTGTAGAATAGATTCAGTTCTCCATTTTCTTGTTATAGAACCTCAGGAGATATATTTATATTCTCTGATAAAATCTTTTCATCTATAAGATGAAAACAGAAAGAATAACTTCATAGAAACAATGGGAAGATTAAGGTAACATTCTTGATATACTACCTAATACACAGTAAATGCCCCAAATGCAGTGATAATCATTACAGCAATTGATAACTCACTGCCAAAACCAAATGCCAAAAGCAGCCCATCAACAAATTTGCCATTTTCAGAATCTCTTAAGACTAAGGGAAACATAAATTTAAGATGTTTTCTCATGAAATCCCTTCATTTAATAGGTAAAAGTGAGTTCTGTGAATATTGAAAGACTTCTGCATGATAGTTCCTGACAAGACGATACGGTTCACGCCTCCTCCATTTGTGTGTCATGTTCTCCTACTTAGCGGCCTGAAGACCGTTCCCAGAGCAGGAGACAAGCTCGTTTTAGAGAAATGAGGCTGGTTGGCTTTGACATTGATTCTGATTACCTTCCCCATTAGCCCTGATTATATAGACACAGAGTTTTAATGAGCAGCATCAGAAGTAATGTTTTCTAGATTTGATAAAGTACTTTATATTATGGTTTTTACTGGCTATAACAATGATAAATTATTTTTCTTAAAATTACTTTATTATTACCACTATAACACGACTGACCCAAATTCAAATATGGTCTTTAATATTTCATATGAATAAATATTTCCTGTTTTAATTTTCATATTGCTCTAGTACGTATACTTTATAATAGTTGGCAAGAACACTTTCTTGATCATTCTAATCAATAATCAGTTCTCTTGTGTTTAAATTTTTTAATGTGTTTATATTATTTAGGCAAAAAAAACTGTCTTTCCTTCAGTTTCAAGTAGATAATTATATTAGAATTATATCAACAATTTTTTATTGAACATCTACTTAGATCTCGCCTGTTTGTGATGTGTTTAATTAGTTCAGATCTTTACAAAATGCCAGTAATGCATGGTAAGCATGTTGCTAGGTTCCTCTGCATGCCTGCTGCGGCACAAAGCATGTGAGTCTTTAGAAATGAAAAATTCAAGGAACTGCGAGGGGCTTGTAGTCTTTAGGGTTGCCATGTGATTGGTTTGAAGAGAGGGCAGATAGGCAGATATGCTGGGCAGCTGGCAGTGGCGAGATGGCAGGGGATCACTGGGTTATTATGGGGTGCTGTAATAAACAGAGGACAATACCGCCGGCTTGACTGCAGGAAGTGTTCCAGTGGAGACCGCCCCCGTGTGAGATCAGGAATCCCCATGACATAGGTCTAATATTGACGTGGTTACCACAGTCATTGTAAAATGGCGAGAATAATGTCAGCTTTTCCGTGTTTATATTGTGTGGTGTATCCTGGCACGTAGTACTATGCAGTCAGCTTGTTTAAACGCATCAGTGTGCCTCCTTTCATAGTTTGTACTTTAAGAAGTTAGGACAGGGCTGCATTAATTGCTTGGCCTCAGGTGGTTAGCCATGGCTGTTCCTTCTCCGCACTCTCGGCTCTGGGGAGAGGTGGTAACACAGAAGGCTCACACCCGTATTGGAAACAGTAACGTGAGACTGCACTGGCAAAATAAAGCATTGTTAGTAACATGCTACTCATTGAGTACATTTGTGCAACCAAAACTTAAGGCTTTCATTACCATCGGTGATACATTCTAACACTGTGGCTGTAGCTAAGCCTGTCTGGCCTGTAAGTAACACTGATATTAAAGCTGTAAGTTATCAGTAGAAACCGAACTCTCATAATCCCTTCCTCCTGACCTGTCCAGCCACTGATGCCTCACACACATTCATCCTTTTCAACCCTTGGCAAAGGGCTGAATGGAAGTAAATAAGATAGAATAATGAATTAATTGCTATATGAATGAATAAATGCTGTTGATTTAATCAAATTATTTTGGTTTACAAAGAATAGATACCAAATTGAGATGGCCTGAGAAAGAGTAACTTTTGAGATGTTATTAGAATAACTCAAAGAAAAGGCTTTAAAAAAAGCAATTCTTTAAGAAGGACGGAAACCAGAGTGTTTCTGGGTAGATAGATGGGTCATCAAGACAAAGCACCCACTGTGACCTGGGGAACTGGAATAAGACACATGTTTACTGTGCAGTACTGATACTGAAAGGAAGGTATTCCAAAGCAAACATACATCTATGGGTATAAATACACAGATATTCTGATGACTCTCAAATTTATATCCCTATTTAACCTCTCTCCAGAACTCTAGACTTAAGAATCAGACTGTCTTCTTGACAGGCATTTATACTTGGATGTCTAGTAGACATCTCAGAACTAATATTTCCCAGTAGAGTTTCTTATATGTGCCCCCCTCAGATGGGTTCTCTGTCAGTGAGCATCATCATGGTGAATGGCTCCTCTGTTTAACCCCATGGCCACACGTGAAACTTACAGTCATCAGTGATGCTTTTCTCTCTCAAAGAAGGTAACTCCATAGCAGCAATTATTCTATTTCTACTTGCAGAATATCACTGCTGCACACTTTCATATTGTCATATTAATCTGAGCTATCATTATTTCTCAGGTAGATCTTCCTGAATTCAATTCAGTCTTCCTTCCTTCCTTCCCTTGGAAGTCAGTTCTTTCCAGGATCAATCTCCAAAAAGGAAATCAGAATGTGTGTGTATGTGTGTATAAGATCTGATTTCACTTTCCCAGGGTTTATTTTTTTTTTCCTAATAAGAATATCACCTAAAGCATTAGCTTGCCTTACTCACATATTTGCTTGATCTGTCTCCTGGACACCTTTTAGAGTCACCTCCAACCTTTGCCCCATTGTTCACTTTGTTCCTGCAGTTGACTTCATTAATTGGTGTAATGCTCAGGCACCAGTCCTTAGGAACTGTGTCCTTTAACGTGAAGGTCAGTCAGGTGGGGTCACAAGTGGCGATGCAGGAGAGGCCCCCAAACGAAGTTTCTTATACTCAGGGGTTCTAGAGATGAGTCACTGGGGAAGGGCCAGGTTTAGAACAGAAAAGTAAGGGGCACACTCAGGTTAGACACTTTATTGGTGTTCACACAGGGAAAGCAAGGTGAAACAAGGGAAACAGTTTAGGGTTGGCTAATTTGAATAATTTCCTAGGTCTCTACACTATAGGTGTGGTCCCTAGATATGGTGCCAGGCCCTGGGATGATTCCCACAGAGGAACCACGCTGCCTCCAAGGGCCCCTGGGCCAGCTAGAAGTGGTTTGGCTCTGAATTGGTCAGTTTGCATATCAGACCTGTGCTTCCTCCTGAGTCCTTTGCTATCTCTAAGGATTGGCTAGCCCCAGGAGGCCCAGCCTCTCCCCAGCCAGAAAGTTTTTTAAGATGTTAAGATATCATAATATACAGAAAATAAAACGCAAACAATAGAATACAGGAACACAGAGTCCTCTCCATTCAAATGAGGGAAGAGAGGGTAGGGTAGCACATCTCTCTTCTGCCCTTTGGCCAGGAGATGTCACTTACTGCTTTTGCTTACGTCTCATTTTCAGGAGATAGTCCCATGGACGCACCTAGATGTAAAGGCTGCTGGGGAATATAGTCCATGAATGGGCAGCCAATTTCCAGACACAACTCAACACTCTAGAATAGGGGCACGCGTCTCAGAATCTTGGGTGAATCCCTCCACGCCTCATTAACCTACTGCTGTTCCTTGAAAACCCTAAGAATGTGCTCTTGCTGGGTATTTTATTTGACATTCCTTTTGCCTTGAAACACTTTTCTCAGACCTCTTCATGGCTCATTTCCTTGCTTTATTCTATTCTTTGTTCAAATATTCCCTATTTACAGTGGCCTTCCTGACAGCTCACTATGTCTTAATAGCACTGGCTCTAACTGGTGCCATAGCACATATTTACCATTAATTTTCTTCACCCCCACTAGACAGTAAGCTCTGTGACTTCAGAGATGGCCTGTTGTATTTCCTGCATGTGGCAGTGCAGAAAACCATGTATGGTAAATTCTAGGAACTAAAAAGATTTAAATTTAGAGCTTTGAAAATTAAGAAAATAATATTTCTAAATATTAGGAAAGGAAGTATAAAATCTTTGAGCAAAAAAGCAAGGACTGATATAGTCTCAGCAAGTGGGGAACTATACTCTCAGACTTACCATTGGGTTCATACAAAATGTTATTCTGGAATGTGGATATTACTTTTTTAAACTGAGGTAGAGGGAGAAGACTGGAGGAAGCAATACCAGGGGATTAAGTGGGGAGGGGAATAAAATGGAAGGTAACAACTAAATTGTCCATGCAGAGTAGTGAGGATTCACTAATGGTTCCTATCTTCAAGTGGTCTCCCAACACTTAGGCATTATTAACATAGGCATTATTTTAATTTATTTTACAGGTAAGGATACCAGATTTTTGAAGATAAGTGACTTTGCTCATGATTATACAGTTAATAATTGGCTCAAATAGATTTGTGTGGCTACAAGCTGAATTTTTGTTTTTAGGATATCATGGCAGGCAGGACAATGAATCCTTCCAAGGATAAGGGGGCCTGTTTATCGGTGTCACCTAATGATGGGACAGCAGGTGAATTGTGGGGAGGCAGCGACAGATGGAGTGAAGAGGCAGTGGCACTTGATGGCATTAGTCATGAGAGACGGCTTCAGGCAAAGAGCAAACTTACCAAGAGTGGCAGGGGTAACTTCAGCTGCTCTGCTTTGGGTTTCAAACACTGGGTGACTTATTTTGTGTTAATAAGTAGAAAACCATCAGAAATTTGATTTTAACTATTCACTTACAGATGCTGATTAGCTAACAACTTTATTCAGCAATTCTGATTTTTATAAATTATTATTTTTAAGATTTTTGTGATTAATATTTCTACCAAAAATACTTCCTAGCAGTGGACGCACAAGAAATCCACCATTGGACTAGGAATTCATGGCTTTTGGCTCAGCAATGTAACTACTTTCTTGCGTTGAGTTTACCAAGGGTCACAGGTTCTGTTGAAAGGCCAAGCACAGGCTGGCTGAAGAGCAGCAAACTAAATAATGATCAACGTTGGATGTCAAATTAGAGCAGGTGTCCAGCAGGAGGCCTCAAGCTTCGGTGCCAGACCCAGCCTCACTTAGCACTCTCAGTAATGAGCTGGAGAAGCAGGTAAGCGGTATGTCAGGTGTGAAGACATGCTGTAAAAAGCAGAAATGCAGTAACCTGCAGACATGTCTGATTCCAAAATATAGTCTAGTTTCAAGTGAAAGGGGAGAAAACTGATATGTAGTTTGGAGCTATATTTAATTAGATTTATGTAACTGGAGAGTAAGTAATGAGATATGCAGGTCATCATTTGGATTAACTTTTTCCAACTTTTTAATACATAAATCATAAAGGAAAAACTGTTTGGAGCCTCAGTGCACAAGGAGGGCTCGGCTTAGGAGATGACAGGTGTCAGCCGTCACAGGCTCTGTCCGGCACTCAGCACTGGGGGCAAACACCTCCCCATCCCTGTAGGCCGTTTGAGGCAGAACGTGGGGATGCTCTAAGAAAAGCCCGTTTTTTGGCAAATCTCTTTAAAACCTTGTTATTTGATTAGATATGGCAATAGTTCTATTTATGAGAAAAGAACAAAATTTGAGCCTGTTAATTTTATATTAATTTTAGAAAAGAATTGTTTCTCAAAAGTGTAATAAGGGTTTGGTATTTTAACACAATTAAGATTATTATTGTTTTACTCTTTTTATTTTTATTATTGATGCATTTCTAATGCTAAATTATAACTACCAATGATTATTAATCTTAAAAATTTCAATAAGGTATAATACAATTAGCTACCATTTTAAAAGGTATCATTAAACAGGGATTAGGACTTTTCATTATATATGTATGAAGCTGTTTATGCAGAAGAGATTTGGCGAGGGTAAATACCTTCCCTGAAGAGATGTAGCTAGTAAGTGGTAGACCTCAAATTCAAGCCTGCAATCTGTCTGATGTTGAAATTTCTTGAAATCTGGAGCACTGTGTCCCAGAAATGTGAGCACCCCAAAGATGGTGAGGGGAGGTCGGCAGTGGGATTCGATGACCCCAGAGAACACAGAGGCCAGCTGGCTTCCATTGCTTAGGAGTTTATTAGACTTTCACGTAGCTGTCCTGGTGCCTCCTTTCAAGAGTTTGTTTGTTTTTTTGTTTCTGTTATTCTACTTCCTAACTTAAGATAATGTAAATTTCATTTAGATTTCTGTTTAGTCCAGAAGGCCCTGATAATTTCTTCATTATTTTTTTCTAATACCATTTTTGAAGGATCTCTTAAAATTATATTTTTTCATTTAATATACCTGCATATTGTAAGACCTTGCTTGCTTTCTCAGATTTAGTAACAAAATCTGTATTGATTTCAAATGATATCGGCTGACTTGTAACAGGGCCAACTCTGAATATAATAATATAAACCAGCAGCATTCTTTTGTAGCCTAAAATCACTATGGACAACAATCTTAGTTTTCCCTACTCTTAATAGACATTTATAGTCCTCATTTAACAATAATAGCACAGAGCACACTTTAATTATATTGACTATCAGAAGTCATTTGCAATTTTCAAAAACTGACAAAGTTACTGGTGACATGCAATATAACGAAAGACATTATTCTGATAGCTGTATGTAGGGCTCCGCAGAGAGGGGAGGGGGGAGAGAGAGAGAGACGAAGAGCAAGGGGTGATATAAATTCTTTTTTTAATTCTTATTTATTTATTTATTTTCTTATTGTTGTTCAAGTACAGTTTTCTGCCGTTTCCCCCCACCCGTCCCCGCCACCCCAGCCCTCCTGCCTCCCTCCCCCATTTCCACCCCCCCCCGTTATTGTCCATGTGTCCTTTATAATTGTTCCTGGAAATCCTTCACCCTTTTTCCCTATTATCCCCTCCCCTCTCCCCTCTGGCCACTGTCAGCCTGTTCTCAATTTCAGTGTCTTTTTAAGGTCTAATGAAATACTTGCAAAGATTGACATGTTTTAAACTAAGAAACAAATTTATTTTTTTTAAAATATGTATTTATTTTCAGAGAGAAGGGAAGGGAGGGAGAAAGAGAGAAAGAGAAATATTGCTGTGAGAGAAAACATTGATTGGTTGCTCCTTGTAGTGCCCTGCTGTGACTGGGGACCAAACCCACATGCCAGGCGTGTGCCCTGAATGGGAATCGAACTGTCTACCTTTGTGGGATGATGCACAACCAAGTGGGCCACACCACTCAGGGCTTGAAAAACAAATTCTGACAAATGCCAACATATTGGTATCTTACAGAATAATTTTATGACCAAAAAATAATTAACTTGGAAATATGAAATTAAATGTAATATAATAACTTAAATAAATTTAAAGAAAGGCTTGGAAATTAAGCATACATGTTTGCATTAATATACTTTTAAATAACTAAGGCACTGATTAAATTAATAGATCAATAAAAATGATCCATTAAAGAATCAAAGATAAAAATGTGTATGCACCAAGGATTATTTTTAATTTAATTTTTGTTACTGGAAAAAAACTTAAAAATAAAAAAATATAACTATGCTAAGATTTACCTTTAAATGCTTTTATTAGGAAAAAATGCCAAAAATAATTAAGAGTAAATTCAAGAAGTTAACAAAAGACAACAAAAATTGGAATAAATAAGTTTTGTGGTATATAAGTTATTTAATGAAAAATATAAATTGGATAGGTAAATGGAAATTTTCTTAATTTAGACATTTATCATTTACATTAACATTTATTTCTTGCCCAATGATTATCTGTTGTATTTAAAGATGAGTATTCAAAGTTGCTTCTCTATTCTCTGCTGATATGCAACAACTCAGGTTGAAAAATATACCAGATGTGACTGGATGTATATGTCTGTTTTTATATGTGCTTGTGTATAGACATATGTGTATACATTGCATCTGTATCAACGTAATATAATCTAGTTGAAAAATATAAAGATGATTAAGTCTCATCATTCTTTGGTTGAGTGCATTATGGTCAGAATCTTATTTTTCACAGGTAATTTGGGGGACCCAAGATGGATTAATTTAAGATAGGATAGTTAAGAGGGCGCTACTAAGGTCATGCCAAACATATGAAGGATCAGAATGGAGAAATGCTTGGTGATGATTTGAGGGAGCTTGGGGTGGAGGAGTACAGGACACCCACCAGGTTACTAGCTGAATGCTCATGACAATGACTGACATTAACTGAGAATGGATCTGTGGGAGGAGGTGCAATTTGAGGTAGGGTGGAAAATGTTTCTAGTTTGTGACCATGCTAATTTTGGATTATTTGTTGGTCTTATAGGTGAATACGTACTACAGAGAGAATGTAAGGCTCACAAGATCAAATAGAATGCAGACCAATACTTAGGATCCACAGCATATAAACAGCAGTTAAAAATTCAGAGTAGAGCCCTGGCTTGTGTGGCTCAGTGGATTGAGTGCCAGCCTGCAAACCAAAGGGTTGCTGGTTTGATTCCCAGTCAGGACACATGCCTGGGTTGCAGGCCAGGTCCCTAATAGGGGGTGAGCGAGAGGCAACCACACATTGATGTTTCTCTCCCTCTCTTTCTCCCTCCCTTCCCCTCTCTCTAAGAATAAATAAATAAAATCTTGAATAAAAAAATCAGGGTAGGAAGATACTGCTCAAGGATAATGCATGGAATGAGAAGAACAATGGTAAGGTGGAGCTCTTGGGAACCTACTGTAAATTTAAAAGCTTCACATAGAACAGAGGTTCCCAAACTTTTTGCCATCAGGGACTGGCTTTGTGGAAGACAATTTTTCTATGGGCCTGGGGTAGGGTGTACGGTTTCAGTATGATTCAAACACATTACACTCAAGCTCACCTTCTACTGTAGGGCTGGCTTCCTAACAGGCCCAGATGGGTACCAGTTTGTGGCCTGGAGGTCAGGGACCCCTGGTGTAGAAGATATCGGGGGATGAGGAGATCCAGGGGTATGTAGGTTCAAAACATCAAGAGATGATCAAACATATTAATTATCAACAATGCCTTAAACAGCAGGAATATTTGTTAAAGGAAGTCTGAAAGGCAAAGAGTAGGAACTTAAATTTAATCTAAATTTAGGTCTTACTATACAAGTAGGGTATGTGTGGAAATAGGGTACAATTTGTACATGGTGTTAGTCTCCACAGGGTAAGTAGGTAAGCAAATGAGGCCTTTAAAAATGCCAATGGTCTGTGTTAATTGACTAGGCTGTGTGAGAAATAGAAGATCATATTGAGAATGAGATCCTGGATCGTATGACTTAGTAGATGGAACAGTTTCAAGTAATGACACATCATTTGGCTTTCAGTATGGGTGAGTAGACGTGAAGATTCTTGAACTTAAGAAAAGTCACTATCTGAGGATCTTTCAGGTGCCCGATGAGGCGTCCACACTAATGCTGAGGTCTCCCAGGATGCTTACCGAACCTTAGAAGGCAGATCCCCAGAACCCAGGAGAAGCATTTTTTAGATCATTAGGGAATGTGGACAGCTCAGTGGGTGAGAAACATGAATCAATGAACATAGAATAAGGACCGGGAGGCAGTGAATGCAGTATCAGGCAATCTCTAAAGCAGGAGGATGATGGAGCTTACTGTGCTGAGACTGAGTGTGGTGAGATGAGTGTGCAAAGTGTAACGAAGTGCCAGTGAGCCATTAGGATGGGGAGGAGGAACCTAGACATTACGAGGTGGGGGCAGGGCTGGCACCACAGGTCCTGGAGTGAACAGTCTTTCATGTGGTGACACTGCTCATGTGGACATAGTAGTGTCATCGGACTTTCGGTTTCTGGGTGAATCCCTGCGTAAATAGTGAGTTTACACATAGTCATATTAAAAAAAAATAATTGCGATATTTGTATATTGGTGTTAGGGCTGAAATTAGTAAATGTTGACATGGAGAAATATAAACTTTCCTCTTTGTCCTATTAGTAGATGCATTTACTTTTTACTTAATATATTTTGCTAAATAAATGAGTAGTGAAAAACTAGGTATGGGAGGTTATACGGAACATAAATTCTATTATCAGTAGACTCCCTCTACTGGTGAATTGTGTGTTACTAAACTTTTCTGTAGTTTTCACATGGTTTTTCTTATATTTATCTCATGGCCTAACTGAAGTAGAGTAACTTAGTATGACTGAGATATTTAATGTCTTGGAAAATTTTACTCAACCAAATTTATTCAATCGCATGTTTGCACGGTATATTATTGACATATTTAATTATACGGATAGACAAAAAAGTGAGTTTCACTGTTAGCCACATGTCACCATGAAAAAGAAAAACCTAATCCAGTTGTTATAACATTGAACTTTCCGACTAATTAGTAAAGTCTGAGGTGCTGTGTATATCATAACACACACTTTTAAGTACTTTTTCGAAGTACTTAAATTCCAGATGAGGTGCTGCCTAGCTTCACGGGAGCGCAGAAACGCGTGTTGCGTGCGGAAGGATACGGGCAGGCGCCGTGGTGGCGAGCTGCGCAGTCCCACGGCCACGAGCCGGGTGAGGACACTGGGCGCACAGGATGTGGTGAGACGAGAAGGAGATCGCTGAAATGTAAAATAGCCACTGGGTTTTGAAGACAATATGAAAAAATGTAAAATATCTCAATAACTTCGAAAAACTGACTACACATTTAAGTGATTGAATGTTTTACCTACTTTGTTAAATGAAATATAGTATTAAATTTTTCACTATATTCTTTTCATTTTTTAAAAAATCTGACTTCTAGCCAATTTAAAATTATATATATGACACATTATATTTTTATTCAACAGTATTGCTGTTGAACAAAAGGAGGACAAGGCAAATGTCAAATCAATATTTTTTGTCTTTGATAGTGACATGTTACACATACAACTACTCAAAATGAAGTCTTCAGAATCCCCTGTAAACTTTCACACGTAATGCCAGTATTCTTTCTTAATATCACACATTACCATACAATATTTTAGATTGCCCTCGACCCTAAGAGATGTTTTTCACCTTCCTGCCTCCCCATTCTGGCTGGAAGCCTCATGCTGAATGAGATCATTTGTCTGCGCTGCTCCTGAAACAATAGCTTGAATAGGAGGATGTGTCAAATTCCCATACCTCTCCAGCTGGGAAGCCAGCAGTGATTGTTGTCCAGGTGGTAATACCTGAGGAATGCCTTGCTGGAGTCTAATCTTACTGTGACATTTAAACGTGACGGCTGCAACAGTGTCTGAAGAATCCATTGCGATTTATTCTTGTCGGATACACTGCCAGAGGGATATTCTCTTCAAAAGGTCTTCTTATCAGTCTCACTCCCCATCTCTGAATACACCTGGTCCTAGCTTTTTGTTAAAGTAGGCAGATATGAACCATACGCAGAAAAAATATCATATAAGTTGCTCAAAGAATTGACAAATGTAATAATGAATGGGCAAATTTTACTTTTAGCATTTTTGACTAATGACAGGTTACAAAATGGAGTTTTCCTTTTCAGTTTGTCTTTTAGTTGCTTCTAAAATGTAAAAAAATAATGTCTGAAAGAAGAAAACTTAGCTCAATACGTGAATGATTCTGCAGAAAAATCCAAGCAGCCTACAAAGATATGGAGCACTCCCCTCCCAAAGCACACTGAGCAACTGAAGCATCAACAGAACTGGCCTTTGACAGGAGGCCGTGTTAGGACAAATTGCTCCAGTTAATAAAGCCAGTCACCATGTATCAGAGAATCTCAGCTTTATCAAACTCATCAGAAGCAAGAAAACGGGAGAATGAGTAAGTAACCAAGTCAGGAACAGTAATTTTTTTTTTGCAATGACCCATTACCAAAACAATAAACATTAATTAGGATAAAATAGCAATTATATTTATAATAAAATTATAACTCTCTCTAATGTGTTATACTTATGAATTGCTGTCTATATAGATTTACTAGGGTTTGGTAAAAGAACGCTGTTTCCAAAGTCATCCACATACTACCTTGCTCAGATATAAAGGAAATGAAACCTTAACTGACCTCTGCAAGGACACGGGGACTTTGGTGCTGACAGGATGATAGGCTTAGCCTGGGCAAAATGGTGGGCTTAGGCATGTTTTGATAAGACGTATCAGACCTCTCTTTTTGGGGCTTCTCTGTTTCGGAAGCCTCCATGCTTCATTCTCAGCGAACAGTGTCTTCCTATTGCCTCCAGAATGCCCAGTACCCATGCGTGGTGGCTATGAATATTAGTGGACAAATGCATAAACCAAAAAATATATAGTGTATAACTCCCACCTGCTAAGCTGGCATGAAAGGCAGTTCCAGCCTGAGCTCTCTGTTCTTTGCATTCATATAAGAATCCTGTGCATAGTAGGGCCAGGTGACAGGAGAAGCATCAGGTCATTTACCTCTGACTACAAGAGACTTCAACAGAGATCTAGTCACTGCTTTCAACTCTGAGACATTTTAGTGTCCTCTGAGAGGACTCGGGAGGGTCTGGTTCACTTATGAAAGACAGAATAGTCCCATCTGTTTCTCCCTCCTCCAGCTCTGCTGATGGGGACATAACTCTCTGAAGCTGTGTGTTTTCCTCTTCTATCTGCTCCCTGAGCTTAAGAGAAACTCAACATAGCTCCTCGTTCTAGAGCTTGGGCCTCTTCCATTCCCCTCCCTTCCAGCCCATTTCCAGAGATAGAGAGCAGTCTGGTTCACTAAGACTTTGAAAAAGAAAGCACAATCTGGCTTCCTGGTTCTGAGATATGAGATGTTAACATTGGCCATTTCTTTCTTAATTCTCTCTGTTCCCTAGGTTTCAAAGTGAAAGTCTTTTCTGTCTTGAGTTCTTAATACCGTCTCAAGTTGTTTAATATGTACCTCATAGAACACATTTAGAACTGGATATTGCACTGAGGGCTTAATGGCCACTACCTCGTTCTCTTTTCCGATACCTGTGAGTATTCAATAAGTTTTCTTTAGCTCACAGATGAGGTCATGGTCACCCACAGAACTGAGAGCATTTGGCTCATCTCAGTGTATCATGGGGCTAAAGTTTCACAGCAGGACTTTCTCAACCCAAAGCTTATTATTATGTTGCTAGACTTTCCCTTTCATTCAATCTTACTTAACTTCATTGTAATTAGAAGAAATTCATCTATATTTTTTCCCAAGTAAGCAAAGAAGCATAGTGCAACTAGAAATTTCTGGATGTACACCCTAACAATTCAGGGTTAACCTACCTACTCTACCTTCCATATTCATTTCCCTGCATGTTCTCTTTTCTCTCTCATCGGAGAATAAATGACGTCAGATTGAGAATTCTTTTCCTCACTGTTAAAATAGAGATTATATAAGAAACCAAGGAAATTTCAATGATGTGAATGCCATGTACATTAGACGGGAAAACTTCCAGGTGACTGATAAATTCTCAGTATGTCAGGGTACTTCTGTGCATCAAAATCAAATCTCTGCCACGTTGGAACTCTTGGAGATGTCAGATCGCTGGTTACGGCTCTCTCCCCATACTTGCAATGCACTGGCTTTCCACAGCCAACAGCATACCTCAAACATTTTACATTTTGTGATTTTATGTACATTTAATATTTTAATTAGCCCAATATATGTTAGGGTCTCTTCAGATTTACAGAGACAGCGTTCATGTTCATTCAGTCATTTCTTGTGTTGTACAATTCTGCAGGCTTGACGTGACTTACGGACATTTGGGGATATTCTCAAAAGCAGTTTTCTGAGTGTGAGGGTCAGAGGGTTTGCAAAATGCAATGCTCTTTTCAAAGTTCAATAAGCATGCCTGATAATTGTGGAAGCTCATAAAATAGGTGAGACTCTCAGGAATAACTATAAAAATAGTGTTAAGTTAAATCTCTTAGAAGAGAAGAATGAATGTGGAATAGTCATTTATACCATCTAATTGTCTTCAGAATCATCTTAGTTATTTGTTAATTGTAGGCACATGGATCGCGTGGTATTTCAGCTCACTTACATAGTTGTGGGCTGTATATGTTATATAATGTTTGGAAACCATTTAGGTTATGACATTATCAAAACCAGATATTCCGTCATGGGTTACAGGAAGAATTCAAATGAACCAAGCCTTCAAGCAGTTTAAGCACTCAAATGAGATTCTTTCCTGAGTCATTTCACTGGGTCGTATTCCAGACTTTCCTCTTATGTTGCTGACAAGCACACAATAATAAAAATATCCAAAGGTCTAAAACAACTGCAGGATTTGTGTAACAATAAACAGACATTTGACGTTTAGATGTATTAATGATTATTTACATTCCTGTTATTTTTATCAGAACAGATCCATCCTCTCCAAACACTTAAATGTGAATCAGTGTGGCAAAAAAATAAATTGTAAACTTAAAGTAATTTTTCACATAAAAAATGTTTTAAACTTGTTTCAAAACATACTGTTTCAGTTGGATTTAAGAAAACTCATATGTACTGATCTCTTCTATAACCTTGGGCCATTTTTATCCCCATCACCATCTTCTCTTGAAGCCCACGTCATCACCATTACGGTGCACATGAGGGCTACTGCTCAGAAAGTTAAACCTGGAACCCTGCAGTGTACAACCTAGAGAAAAGGGTGTCCACCTCCAGTCCTTTCAGAATGAAGCAGAACAGAAACAGTAGGAGAATGCCAGGCGCTCGACGGGAGAGCTGACCGAAGCTTCTGCTACCGCTCTCTCCTCGAGCAGTGATTCCCAACCAGTGCACCGCTGGTTAAAAATGTTCAATACATGCAATACCTGACTTTGCAGTCAGGGGCGCTGACCTCCTTTCCCTTAGATTGTCGAATTTTAAAAAAAGGACGATAGCTATCCTATATGAATGAATCAAAAGTATACCTATTTTTGTCAGATCCTCCAAAAATATAATAGGTTTTGTGGTGTGCCACAGAATTTAGTAATGAACTTATGTATACCATGAGATGAAAAAGGTTGGGAAGCGCTGGATTAGACTGATTCGCTGAATGAAGGTAAAAAGGAGTTATAATTACTTTAAAACCCAAAGTTTATATACGAGTGAAAGACAGGCACTGCTATCTTTGTGGCTCTATGAAAAACATTCATTTTTCCAAGGTGCTATTTCATATGAAAGAGGATTAAGATAGCAGCTTTGAAAATGACTCAGGTGAATAGCTTCATGTCATTTCTCAAGTCCGTAATTACTTCTTTGTGATCATGGGCAGTGCTTCCAACCGTCAGGACCTGTGCTTTCGGGAAGGAGAGGCAATGGGTGATTTCACTTGCTTTTTCCTAACCTCTCTCTAAGCAATTTATTTCAAAAAAAAAGATTTCTTCAAGCAAAAATTTCTTTTGTTTGGCTGCCTACTGTAAGAAATATGAAGTGTGAAGCTTGAGAGTGCTGCAGGGAAAATAAAGACACTGTCTATCTATGACTATATTTTTGTAGGTGAAAGATTTCATATCTCTGGTGTCCAGAGTTTTTATGTGTGTTTTATGTTTAAACTCTACACAAGGCAATTGGATTAGAAATATGCTTTTCAAACTTGTTTAAGCAGTACAACTTCTTTACTTAAATAACATTTTAGCATGACTTCTTATATATAGATGCATAAGTAAAGTTTTATTGAAATAAAGTTTCTTGTAAGCTTCAGTTCATCATGTTTATTTATGACAAAGACATTAAATGGCACAAGAAACTTAATTTAATCAACACAAAAAAATTGAAATCTAATTTTATGCTTAAAAAATTATTCTATTGACATTAGCTTCCAATTTGTTTCTGTACTCTGTGTATAGAAAATCCTGACAGTTTTTTAAAACCTTTTTAAAGCATGTTTTTCTATTTCAGGATTGTATACTTAAACTAATCTAGAACTTTATAAAGATGCACTAGGAAATTTTTATGTCCAAGGTCAATCACTTAAAATTTCTATAAATTGCTCACATTCATCTTAAAATTTTTCCAGGTAGAAGAAATTAAAATTTTTTGTTAGAAAATTTCTTTATTATTGGTTATTAAGCACCAGGTTAATACTGCAGAAAATTTCAAATCACTCATTCTTCCTCCCCCCACCACATTCTTGATAATCAGCTTTTCAAGTAAAGGCACGTTCTCTTCTCTCTTCTGCATGCAACTTTATGAAATAAGGCAAAGAGCTGTCTACATCCTGCCGTAAAATGCAATCCTCGGCTGTGGAAACAGTGTCTGCCGGCTCTCTTTACCGTCCAGGTCCTGAAAGACTCTTGTTCGTGAAAGACTGTCCAGGACAGAAAGACTTACTGCCCAGGTCCTGAAAGATTCTTCCTTCACCAAGCAAGTCCTCCACTTGCTGGGTTTATCATTCTGAAGGTCAAAAACTCTCTCACAAAGTCTCAGTCCAGGCTCTTGTCTGAGCTGGTGTAAACAGGCGCATCACTTGGTCTTCCTGTTGGTTTGCGGGTGGGCATCGATTGCGTGAGGTGGAAAAGCAGGCTTGCTAGGAGTGGGAAAAGTAGTGCTTCCCGGTGTCTACATTTCTTTCTCTCCTTGGCTTTTGTAATTGCACTTTTGGAGTTTCTTTAGACACTCCAAAATGTAGAGCATTATGTATATCAAGATTCTGTCAGCTTCATTCTTAACTTCATAGTTTTTGAAGAAGACATTGGCCTTGCAATAATAGATGGCTTCCACCACAATATGTGTATCTTTTGTCACTCTAGGGGCAGGTCCTGTGAATGGACTTGGGATAGGCAACAGTGCCGTGTTTCCAATGAGTGTGGTGTCGGGCCTCATGAGAGAAGAGTGGTAAGCCAGCATCTCTGCAGCCCCCACGTTTCCTAAAGAAAGCTTTTAAATAGATTTAATTCTCCAAGTTATGCAGAAAATGACAAAATATTTTGTATTATTGTCAGTGATGTGCTGGTAAATGTTTAATAACAGCACACAAAGTCCTGATTTACAGTGTTTGCCAGCTTGTGGTGGAAACATTCAAAGCATAGCTGATTTCAAAATATTAACTGGAGCTCACCAAACTGGAAATTGGGGAAAGATGGACCCTGTGGGCTCTCCCATTCTAATTCCAGCTGGCCCAAACATACAGATGAATTCGTGTTGTTTATGTGTATGATGTTTAATAACCTCAGGCACTTAGAATCTGTCTCTCTGCTTGATACTGAATAAAGGTTTCAAAACAGATTTGGTGTGTACATGTGTGTGTGCCTCTTGCATCTCAATTTGAAACATCAATCTCATTGCTGATAGTGTTACATATTTAGTGCGGTAATAGTCTCACTGCACTGAAAACTTTAGTTGGTTAAAATAATATCAGCTAACCATGCACACGGATGCACTCGTGCTTGAGAAATATACAAGAATTATGGTATGTATCATCACTTCAAATATTTCTAGCAGTACCTTGCTTTAGAATAACACATAAAATTTGATTTAAGTAAAAGTTAATTCTGGAATTTTTTCCCTTTATTGATAACTGAAACTTTTAAAATTCACAATTCATTAAATTTGCTGAAGTTCACAATTTATTTTTACACCGCTGTGAAAGGAGCAAGCATCCATGCAACAGGCCATAATGATATAAACTCATTTAGAGTCACTCCTGAAATTTTCTCTTTATTACTTTTGTACCTTGAACAATAAAATTGCACTTTCTTATTACTAAAATTATATGGAGGTCTGTTAAAACTGATCTGAAAGATAGGCTTTCTCTTTATTTGTATGTCAGGTGATTCATATATATGATTTCCTTAAAATGAGCAAACTATCTACAGGAAAATAAAGATATTCTGAACATCTAAACACCTCACCAAATAATTATGAACATCTTCTTAAATATTAGCCTGTAACAGATCAAAGCATTTCTTTGCTTGTATTTTTCCTCAACAGAACTGAATGCATTCTGGAGTGTCTTGTCATTGTGATGCATTTGCTGGAGTGTCAGTGGCATTGGGGTGGGGAAGGGTTCCCCGATACTGAGTGGTTTCTCCTCGTGTGCACTGAAGTCGCTTACTTTCGCCTGCACTTTCAGTTTCAACTTTAGAATTTAGAAGCATATTTTTATAATGATAAAGCTGTTCACTTTAAGCTGCAAAAGACTATCTTATATTTATTCTTTGTTCTATCTCCAAATGATGTTATAATTTGATGGTAACCACTGAAATACTGTAAAAACATTTTTTTTTAGTTAAAAAAAAACAGGGACTGGTCATTTTTATTATCATAAAAGTTGTCTCTTGGATACTATATATACACACACACAGTATATATGTATATGTATATATATATGTATGTGTATATATATATATATAATATATGCATATGTAAGTATATATACTATATATGTATGCAGCAAATATGCATATATATGCATATAGCTAATATTATATGCATATATAGTATATATACTATACACACACACATATATCCTCTTAGATTTGTCTTTAGGTAACTGTGTTTTTGACACAAAACCCTTATTTTGTATCCTCCTATTAATATGTTCAGCATTAAAGAATCATTTGTTGCTACTCCTGGCAAATCTTGTTTTATGTGCTTTTCTTTATTGTTCTTTGCAGATATTGAGTTTTTAAAAATCAAGGTTTGTGGCAACTCAGATGAGTCTATTCATGCCATTTTTTTTTTTTTCAAAATTTGCTCACTCTCAAGTCTTTGTGCCGCATTTTGGTTAAAGTTACGGGTTATTTTAGCAGTCATTGTGAGAAAGGATGATGCCCTGGGTAAAGTGGTGGAAGTGAAGGTAAAATGAATAGATTCAACTACATTGTGGAGATACCATCCAGACTTGCTGATAAACATTGGGAGTGAGGGAAAAAGATTCTGAGAGTTTTGACTTAATCAAGTGTGTATTGTTTTCTAAAATGGAAAAAAAATATAAGAACATGAGACTATAGAGAATAATAATTATCTTGGATTATGTCTGTTGTGATGCTTATTAGAGATTCAATAGCAATGTCAAATGAACATTAGAGTCGAGAGTTCAAGATTGAGAGGTCAGCAGTGAAAATAGATATTTGATAGTAATCAGCACACCAAAGGTATTTAAAGCCACGAATCTTGAGATCAGCTACAAAGAGAGTCTAGTGAATAAAATTTCTAGAAGCAAGGTCTTAGATATTCTGAACTTCAGTGGTAAGGGAGAAGACTAGAAGTAAGAAAAAGGAATGGAAAAGAAGCCAGTGAAAGAAAAAGAAAACCCTAGGTGCCCAAAGAGGAAGTGCTGAGAAAGGGAGGGGATGTCTATTCTGTTGAAAATGGCTGACATGCCCAGTAAAGTGAAGCAAAGTGATTATTGGATTTTGCAGCTTGGAAATTATTGTTACCCTTGATCAGCACGAAGAGGACAGAAGCTTGTCAGGAAGGCTTTCTGTGTAGATCTGGCGATTGCAAGAGGACACTTAACACAGACACCTCTGTTCTATGAAAGGGAGCTGGAGAGGTGGTGGACAGCAAGGGCCGTCGTATGGAATCAAACGCAGGCTTTGTAAACATCCTGATCAGTGTGTCTGTAGAGATACTGAAATCATCTTCATATTAAAAAAAATGTAGCCATGTATTTCACAACCATATGCTATATGGTTATAACATTTTGTAGAAAATGTAACATTAAATTATAGATGAACTATGTCGATTATGCATTTCTAGCATAGGTGCTGTTTTATGACAGTAAGTGCAAAAGCAGAATCAATGAAATCCTGGGTTAATGTAATGTTCCCTTTCTATGTATTGGCAGCTGTTTTTATTACACTCCTAAGCATCTGCTACACTGCTGTATGTTTTTTCTTTCAAATGAATTACATAATTATTTACATCCTATCAGTTCACTTCTATTTTGCAAAATAATGAGCTTAAAGCTGTGCTTTGCATTTTAACAGTGCGGGTAGAATTGATTTAGGTAACCCTTCCACATCATTGTAATGCACAGAAGACCACAGGGGTATTATTGCCTAATTTTTAACACAGAAACTTCTGAAGACATCTAATTTGCTGGTGGTTCAGGGCTGCTCATGGGAACCTATCGCTATTGCTTTGCAGGGTTTACTGAAGGTTGTATCAAAACTAGAGTAATATGCACATAATATTCTTCTGGGTCATAGTGAACCAAAAGATTGCTGCTTATGTGTGGGATTATTTGAACAGAACAGTTTCCTTGACCTATGCAATTAGTTATACTCTGAAGTTAAAAAAAAAAAAAAGATGGATGGGTGATGGTTTGGCCAACTCAGGAGAGTCTGTTAGGTAAAAGTTTTTAAACAGATAACCACAGGGAGATACACAGTTCAGGTTGTCAGATGAGAAATAGGGAAATATGTTAGCCGTGGGGCTGGTTTTGTTATAGGGAACTGCTCTGTAGCTGGTCCCCTGCCTCACAGGACAGCTGCAGGGCCACTCACAGTACGGTGAGGTGACTGGGGCCCCAGTGCTATGCAGCGCTCCCCTGACATGAGTGTGACGGTCCTGTCTGAAGGAATTTCATCACAAACTCGAAAGAGAAGCCAAACCAAGAGAAATGATGCAGAATTTGAAGGATGTGGTGTTAGAATTAAAAGATTTTGTAAAATAACGATTTGTTCCAGTTAAAGAGTGAATATATGCGCATTACAGGATGTGTAGAATAGCAGCGTGAAAGAAATGTCCGTGGCAGTGTTCACCTTGCAGCCACAGTGTTGCTTCGTCAGAGCCCTCCTCGCTTTTTCCTCCGCACTTCCGTAGTTCTCCCCCTGCCAGCTGCACCGCCTTCGCATTGCTGGCGCAGGTTGTGCGGTGATGTGCTAATACTGCATTTTGCTATGTAGACACATAATCTGCATTTATTGCCCATAAAAATCGCACTGCTGTTCAGTAATAGATACACTTTAATGACCTAAAACAAATAATAACAATCTATCAATCCCCCATTACTACTAATTTCTAAAATCTTAAGAAAATGCAATATAATTATCAACTCGTTTAATGATTTATTGCCAACATATTTCTTTTTTTTTTTAAAGATTTTATTTATTTTTAGAGAGAGGAGAAGGGAGAGAGAAAGAGCAATGTATGGTTGCCTCTCACTGGGGACCTGGCCCGCAACCCAGGCATGTGCCCTGACTGGGAATCAAACCGGGACCCTCTGGTTCCCAGCCCGCGCTCAATCCACTGAGCTACACCAGCCGGGCTTATTGCCAACGTATTTCTTAATCATAAAGGACTGGCCTAGATTATTTTAAGATCAATGTCATTATTTATTAAATATTAAGCAAGGTTGCAAGTTTCTGAAGAATATTCTTAATCTGGATTTTCTATAGGCCAAAGATCATTTCCCAACCCACTTCAATTAAAATTGTCTTAATAAAGTAATAAATACTAACATAGGAATGAATGAATAAAAAATGAATAAATGGTAAGATTTATTTTGTTACTTTATATTTTAATTTATTTTATTTGTAATGCTTGATAATTTATCATATATGTTTAGAATATGTATTTTTAGAATATTTTGAAAACTTTGGAAGAATACGTCACTGTGAGTGAAACAATACAATTAGTGCCTTAAACAGTGTTTATTACCTATGTCCTTTCTTTCAATTGGCCATGTTTACTATTACATACTTCTGTTTCTTGATATTCATTTAAAATTATGTTCTAGTTGTGAAAGCTCTCTGGACGAATTCCTCTGTCATTTTTCAAAATGATTTTAAGTCAGGTCACTATTGGCTTCTAAAAAAATATTTACTTATCATCCTCACTGGTCTAAAGCTTTTTTGACACCAAATTTCAAGGTAAGTCTTCTTAGAAGTAGAGCACAGTTAGGTCTTTCAGGAACTGCTGTGGGTTATACATGACTTCAGATCTACCTTACTCAAAATCTAACACTGCTATTGAAATATGAAAAAAGCCTGACAAAAATGACTGATTTTCTTCTGACATACATTCAGTTAGTTCAAAAAAATGAATACACAGAATTTATAAGAAAGAATTATTTTCCCTGGCTGGTGTAGCTCAGTGGATTGAGTGCGGGCTGGGAACCAGAGGGTCCTGGTTTGATCCCCAGTCGGGGCACATGCCTGGGTTGCGGGCCGGGTCCCCAGTGAGGGCCATGTGAGAGGCAACCACACATTGATATTTCTCTCCCTCTCTGTCTCCCTCCCTTCCCCTCTCTCTAAAAGTAAATAAATAAAATCTTAAAAAAAAAGAATTATTTTAATTAAGAAAGAATCATATGGTCAAATGGACAATAGAGCTGAAAAATGGGGATGATCCTTCAAATGCTCCAATTTATTTAAACCTAAATTTAAAAATAAGCTCCAAAACTTCTCATTTCACCTTAGTTCTACATTTTTCATCACTGTATGGCTGCATCACTGTATTGAACAGTAGCTTCTGACATTGTTCAAACAAAATTTGTGATATTGAACAAATAGGAATATATCAAGTACAATGTTATAGTCATATTTGAATTTTACATTTCATATGTTTTCATTCTCAGAAATGTCTGAAGGCTGAGTTTTTCAGTTTTGATTTTGTTTTTCTTTAATACCACTTTTATTTTCCATTATCACTTCTAAATTCACTCCTTTATTTTATTTCCACTCATCTGTGACTACAAGTCCCCAGATTTGATGTGATAAGAATGAGTTTGTTTGACTTTTGAATTTAAAGTTATAAAACTCTAAGTAAATAATTTAATAATTCTATAGGAATATAGGTTAATCATATATATTTATTTATCTATTGCCTGTATTGTCAGCATTTAGATAACAAGTATTAAAAAATTTCTACTCATCTTATTTCTAGCCTAGATATGATACTCAGATGATTATATTTATGCATCAACTTGACTGAGCTAAAGAAAATCCAGATAGCTGGTACATGATTTCTGAGCTTATCAGGGTGTTTGGGGAAGAGACTATCACTAGAATTCCTAGACTGGGTGATGAAGATCTGCTCTCACCAGTTTTGGTGGGCATTGTTCAATCTGCTGAGGGCCCAAATAAAACAAAAAGGCAAAGGAAGGGCTAAGCGCTCCTCTTGAGCTGAGACTTCTCTCTCTCCCTGCCCTTGGACATCCAAGCAACTGATTCTCAAGATTTCAGAGTCCACCAGCAGCACCCCCTCCCCTGATTTCCCCATCCACCCCAAGTTCTTGGAACTTTAGCCTCAAACTGAATTACCCCATCTGCTTTCCTGATTCTCCAGCTTGCAGACAGCATATCATGGCATATCTCAGACTCCATAATTGCTTGGGCCAATTCTCATAATGCATCTCCTCTTATATATCTATATGTCCCATTGGGTTGGTTTTTCCAGAGAATCCTGACTAATACAGGTACCGTTTGGCTTTTGAATTATATGAATGATATGATCACACCTGCATAGATGCTCAGACCTGTGATATGCTTGTGTCCAAGAAATGCATCTTACCAAATTCATAACATATACTAGGATATAAAGGATAGGACTTATGGGTAATCTTCTCAGAAAAAAAGGTATCCTGTTTGTTTCTGTTCATTGTTATCACATCTGGTAATAATTTCTTTCTATAACCATCTCAGTAATTCATTAAAATCCCTTATCTATTCTCAGTCCGGGTCATAATTGAATTCTTTACTCATGTTTATAGCAGGTTGTCAGTGTTGGATCGAGTCTTGTTTAGGTGGTTCCAGATGGTTAATTCCTTTATTTCTGTAGAATATTGTGACAAATCTGTGATATATGTGTTTTTGGAGTTTGATATATGAAATCTGGAGAAAAAAACACTAGACCTTTAGAAGGGTAATAGATCAACACACACACACATGCGTGCGCACACACACACACTCATACAACCTTAAAAAGAAGATTCCAGAGATTCACATTATGACTCAACACATTTATGCTGATGGGTCTGGGGCAGGGATTTGCATTTTACACACATTTAGAGCTCATCTTCGTGAAATTAGACTTCTAAAATTAAAATGGTGGATTTTGACTCTAATGATTCCAGAATATTACTTTAAACTGAACAAGTGTTCAGTAAGTATTAGCATAGCTAATCAGAAAATTTTGTTCTAACAGGATTGTTAGCAATCATTTAAGTCAACTTCTTTATTTTATTGGTCAGGGAATTGGGTCCAGTTGGGTGAAATTAATTTCTGAAAGCATCAATATCAGAGTAACATGCATAAGTTCCTCAGCAACTAGTCAAGCATATATCAGCCAATCAGTACATATATTGTTATTTAAATTAATTATTATTATTATTAAGTAGTTAGGAGAAAAGTTTAACAGATTAAAAATAAAACTATGTTTTAAAGGAGAAGAAACTCTAATTTGTTTCAGGCTTCTTAAGAGTATAATTCCTTAGAAGGAGGGGTAGCAAATTCAGTGAGTTGTCTTTCTAATTATACGGTACAATGGAAATGCTATGAGAGAGCTGGTTTCATCCTTCAGGCGTATATACTAATTTAGTTCGTATTACATATCTGTGGGATGATTAAGAAATTCTGTTGGTTGAAACTAATTGCTTCAGGTCTTAGTTTCAAGATAATATTCTATTTTTTCTTTTTCTCTGTCTCTTAGACAACACAAAATGTGCTTACTCATTTTCTTTGACTTCGAGAATTTGCTCTTTTTCCTGAATGTTTTATCTTCCAGTTATATTTTAGAATTCTTTAGTTCAAAAGAAAGATCAAATGCAAATAATGTAATTCACAAAAAATACTACTGATTTCAGTAATGAAGGAGAGGGTAAAAATATTCAGGATAGTGAAGTACAAGTTACACATATTAAAAAAATTAGTCCTCCTGTTCTATATTCCGATTTTTGAAAAGGTTACATTTTAGTTTACTTGAGTTTCTGTGACTGACTCCTTTCTTACAGGTTGATCCTGGGAAATATTACCTTTTTATTCTGCCTAATTCTTAAGTTTGTTAAAAAAAATGTTGAGAGAAAAAAACTTAGGTGATACAAACAAACTTTATTTAACACTTCATAAGGAAAACAGTGTCTTTGCAGAGAACTGAGAAATCCGGTGGCAGGTAAGAAGCTTTTATGTTGTAGGATGAAACCTGAAGAACAGGAAGAGAAAAACAGAAGCTGTCCGGGTAGCTGGGCCGCACAGTCCACTTTGTCCGGGATAACAAGGCCCGGAGCTGCCGCGCAGTTTGGGCTTGGCTGATGATAAACACTGCGTTTCTGGTCAAGTGGAGCGTTTCCAGGGACATTAAGTTTCGGTTTGCTGGTATGACACTGCTGGTAGATGCATGTCCACCCAGGGCCTAGGGATATGTTTCAGAGCACCCCAGTTTTATCATCTTCCTGACCATTGCAGCCATTGGACCCAAATGCTGGTCTCTGCTTGATTTCTGTCGCCATTACCTCTTTGGGTCTCAGTGGAGCACTCACAGAAGACAATGTCAGATTCCTATTTTTGGAGCTGGTTATATTTTTCTGTTCTCTTTTGTCATTTCAGTCACCCACATGCATTTAAAATTTTTGAGAGAATGCAGTGTATTAGGGAAACAATAGTAATTACCAGCAACAAAACAATTCCCATGGTTTGGAGACCACCCCCGAGTCAGGGTCCCCATCATGACCCAAACCGGCTGGAATCAAATAAGTCAAGAGATGATCCCAAATAATAGGAGACCTTTTTAGGCAAAGTGGCCCATTTGTGTATTTTGGATACCTGTGTCTCCACATTCCCAGGAGAGGTTATCCGTGAGATTAGTTTAGAAAAACTGAGGCACTGGAGAAGCGTGCAGTGGGCAGAACTACAGGGAGCACCGGTGTCATAGCACAGCTGACACTTGGTTGGAAGCTGGATCTGCCTCCTTTGCAGTGGCCCAAGATATGAAGACAATGGCATTATGTTTTAGGCCAGGACAAGTCAGAAGGTGGACAAAAGAATCATAAACACAAGAATTATGCAAATAATGGTTAGAGAGGAAAAGAGGAGTAGAAAGAAATTTTATTCAGTATCTTAAGAGAAAGGAGTCTACCTTGATGTCAGCTGCTTCTCTTCCTAATCAATTTAATTTTGAGTCTGAGCTTGCTCAGGGACAGATGTCAGGTGGAGTCTTCTTCACTTACAAGATATGCACCCACAGTTCCATACCTGTAATATGGACATAATATCAGTGGTCGAGAGTACTTAGTGGGTCCTTTCCATGCATCTCATTTGTGCAAAAACGTTAGAGAAAAAAATAACCTTTTTATTTCTTTTACCCACATTCAATCAACAGTTTGCCACATTGGCTTTATTCTTCTCTCTCGCTGTCTTGCACACACATGTACACTTTTTTCTATGCCATTTGAAAGTGAGTTGCAGACCTCATGTCCTCTAGTTTAGAGTGACTTTCTGTGAATATGGATATGTATGTCTTACATAGCACACTGCAGTTTTCACAGGCTAAGGAAGCACGTTAGAATATATTAGGTGAAAGATACATGAGAAATAAATGCAGAAAACAATCTTTGGATTTTCAACTAGTAGAGGAATATAATTCTGTTAAATATACTCAAGAAAGAAATTTTACCATTCTTCAATTAAGCCGTGGTAATTGAATTGTTTGCACTAGTCATTTAATATCAAAACACTTTCTTTCTCCCTGAACTGTGTAGAAAATACTGACACATTTTTTTTATCACAGTGTTTCTTTTGAAAACTAAATATGCTATTGTCAACTTATATGTATAATTATGACATCCCTAAATATCATGGCTTCTAAAATAATTTAGATTATATTTTCTATTATACCATTCTAATTCATGTTTGAATGATGAAAGTTTTAATGAAATACTCTAGATTCTCTTGGGGTGGATTAATTCTAGATAAGCTTCCACATATTTCAAATGCCACATCCTTAAGCATTTGCTAAATTTAAGTCACAAAGACCTATTGTGAGATAGTCTGTGTTCACTGCAGAAATTCACTACACTTAGGACTCAGAGCTTCCTGCTCATAGACCCAATTCATGCTGAGCTGCATCTGGTTTGCTCCAAGGTTGTCTAAACATTTGGGTCCCATTTAGTAAAGTGAAAATTATATTTTATTCCACTGTCTTTTCTCTGTGGTGCACATCAAATAATTGTTATCAACTCTTCTGGGGGCATCTTCTAGTTACTCTACAACTTGAAATTTAATTTATTTCTGTGTTTTGGAAAATAAAAAGCATAACCATTTTTATCTTTTAGATATTTTCTTTGAAAAAGTAAACTAAAATGCCTAAAATTGACTTTAATCTACCAGATTCATTCTTTACAATAGGAATTCAGAGCTCACTTTCTCTCTCCTCTACTCCCACCATCTTTTAATAGCTTTTAGCTTTTGTCTGCCTGCCATCTCCTAATGACGCCGTTGTGCACACCTGACAGTACTTCAGTCTGTCCAGGATGGACCGACTGAGCCGGGGAAAGCCCATGCACAAGGGAGCCCGCCCTCTGTTTTATCTCACTCCCTGGCCCCGTCAGGGCCTCGTTATTTTAACTTTGGCTCTAATGAGAGAGGCAATAATTTGGTAGAGAGGGAGGTCAACCTTCAGCTGCCCGTTTCAATTAATACTATTCAGTGATTTAAAGTTGATATTTAATTTCACCTAATTTCCCTTCTTTTATCCAATTTTTAGAAAAATTGAAGTAATTGGGTATGAAGCGTTCTCTTCCTTTCCTGTATTACTGACTTAGATTTATGAACCTTCATTCACCATGTCGCTGTTACAGCTTTGTATGTTGCGCGTTGCTTTTTTCCTTTGCTTAGAGGCTGAAAGGATGCGCTATAGTGTTGGCAATATAGAGAAAGATTAGAAGGAATTTGATTTCTATCATTGTGTTTATTCTAAAAAATGCCTGCATTACCGTGGAAGGGCATGACTCTTTCCATGAAGAATGTGAACTCTGTCCCCTGAATGGAAGGAAGAAAGCAGTCAGAAGAGTGTGAATAGTCGATCATATGGCTTAGCTTGTCCCATCTGGATATAAAATGATATCATTAATCTTGATAGAAAACCCAAGAGCAGGAACAAAGGAATTTTGTTATTTTTCTTTGTTTTCTTTTTAGGGTTGGGCATAGAGGGCAACTATGAGTCAAGATTGCATTTGAAAACTTGCAAGAGGAAATATGCAAGTTTTTGAGGTCCAGTAAAAATATTAGGAAACATTGAAAAGTCCATCATGTTCTTTGAAATAATAGGAGTCAAACGTATGTTTTTTTTAGTAAAACTGTCTACAAATAATTAAGCAAATATTTATATTCCATAAACTTTAAATGATATTTATAATACATCATATGAAATCAAGTATGATATATCTAAGATGTTATATTATTTCCAGTCATAACAATAATATGTTGATTCAAATTGAAATCAGTTATGTGAAAATTTTCCTAGAAAAATAACTTTTCACTATATTGTTCTAATACAAATAACTCACAATTAATATATCCTTAGTTTGAAATAATTCTTTTCCTCACTGAGTAAATGGAACATGAAGCTTATATTTTTCTTGAGCCTATCCATCTGGTGAAGTGAATACCATGTGTTGCTGTTTCATAGTCGTTTGATTGCAAACATGTTTAGACAACTCGATGAATGAGAATTTAAATAGTGATACATTATGATTTAAATGTATTTTACAATGTATTATTTAAAGTGTATACCAATAATTAATCAGTGTTCTATTATGTTCTACAGAAGTAAAAAACATATTAGACTTAACTCAGGTACTTAGATTGAGTTGACACATTCCATGTGACATGAAAAATTGAAACATTGAAAACTGATATGGTAATTCTAGAACAGCAAAAATCAGACTTTGCCATATTTAATTGAATGTGCATGTAAGAGATGTGTTTCCAGCCACATGAAATTCACTTCTTATCATGAACATAAACTTGCCTGGCTTAATTTTCAAATGTCTTCACTATATGTTATTATCCCCATTACTCTAACCTTTAAAGGAAACATCTCCATCTTCTTGATATCTAGCTAGCTGGCTAGCTAGCTAGTTCATCATCTATCTACTTATTGACCTAGCTATCTCAAGTGATTACATATTTTATACATTTAATTATATGCATAAATTACATATTATACAGATTGCTTTTAGACTGTCATGTGTATATGCTATGTAATGTCTAAATGATTCACTAGATTTATGTTTTGGGGAAGTCCTAAGATCATTTACAGTTAACACATTTTATTCAATACCTTCCCCCTTTCCCATTCATAACTATCTCTTTATCCTATCCTACCCTTTTTATTTACTAGATCCGGGAGAATAGATGTTGCTTCTTTGCAGATTCACCATCTAGCTGTGATTTGGGCATGCCTACCTCCTCTCCTTTGGCACCAGGTCCTTCTTTCCGTGAGTGGCAGCTCAGCAGGCAGGTACACTTTAGCCACCCTCAAACACTGTGCTTCCTAAACACGCACGCTCCTTCACGGCTGTGTTACAGCTCTCATTCATGCTGTCACTCCCAAAGGTCACTCGGTCAGTAACCACTCTCTAGATTAGAATCAACAAAACTTCTCTGTAAGTGCAAGATAGTATGTATTTCAGGCTTTTTAGGCACATAATTTGTGTTGTAATCACTCAGCTCTGTTGTAGCAAGGAGCCTGCTGTCCAACAAAGTACAGCAGTTGGCCAATAAAACGTTCTTAGAGATATTGAACTGTTTTAATGGGCCAATTTTTTTTCTAAGCACTGATAAATAAAATTAGAGGGTTCTTTTCTACATTTTGAGAAAGAGTTCTTCCTTTCCCTCATCTTTCTGTTCTATTAGCTGTACGCCTTTTTACTATTATCCACCCAGGTTTCCCATGTGAAGAACTGTTTATCTGCAATCCACTTTTCATACGATAAGCCCCTTGTGAGTTCCTTAGATGAGATGCATCATACACAGGAACATTTTCTGTTATCCTCATTAGTGTTTATTCCCATAATTGTCATTGTCATTATTACCATCATTCGTCTTTCTCCAACTGTTTTCCCCTTGCTCCCTAAGGTTTTCCTGCTACACTTCATTCCTTATTAGGAATTTGTTTTATTTGGTAGATTTATATTCATTATTTCCTCACTGATGCATTTATCCCTACTAGTATACTGGTGTGTGTATGTGTGTGTGCGTGCACATAGCTGTGTATCAGAGTGTCCAACCATGTTTTAAAAATCAGCTAGTATCTATGTCTGTGTGTAAAGTAATGGTCAGGACATAAGGTCCATTGTGCTGCCAGTTACACTTCTGTATACGCGTCTGATGTGTGAGGGATATTTTGGCTTTGTCCTGTCTGTTACATAAACACTCCATCAAGGATTGAGTGACTCGTACAGCGAACAGTGACCAAACTGGGAGACGCAGAGAAGTATTTAAAATAAGAGTTCCGTGAGTGACGGGTCCAGTTCTGTGTCATCCCTGCCTTCCCAAGTGCTCTGTGATGCCACGTTACAGAAACACGAAACCACGCGCAGAAATCTCTGGATGTTCAGAGGGCGGAAGTTTGATGGAGCTTCTAGGTTTTAGACCCCAATGGGAAGGGATGCTGAAGAGATATTAGTCCATAGCCAAGAAAATTCATGATTTTTACTGGAAGTTATGATTACTATTTTTGTACAAAAGTTTTCTTAAATAAGCACAGTAAAATTTAGGTTTGGAGAAATGTTTTAAAATAAAGGCATTGTGTCTTTCTTTCTATTCCTCAAAATGCTTAAGTTCTTCCTTGGTGTTAAGGCAAGCAATAAAAGGAAGAAACTGTTTCATTTCATTGTGACTATAGACCACAACGTGGAGATGCAATCCATAGAAGAAAATACTGCACTTCATAAAGTGTCTAAATAATTCCTGTTGAAGAGCTCAGTCATTAGAAGAACACAGACTCTTCCTCATTCAGTGCTTCTCTTCACAGAACTATAGAAGACCGCATATTAAAGGGCTTTATAAAATCAGATATGCCACCTACATGGCATAAATCTTTACAAAGCACAGGTAGGCACAGTCAAAAATCATGTACTCTCTATGTCTTTTCATTTTTGTCATTAGATTTTAGTGCTTCATAAAGTACAATATCTATTGTAATACATTTTATTGTCTGAAAACATACAATACAAAATAAAAATAAAAGTAAATAAAATTTGGATTCCACTATTTGCACTTTGTTAGTTACTATTACGATGTTCTCCCACTTCTTCCTGTTCATTTATTCACTTATCAAATACCAAACAAGGGTCTGCATCATACAAAACATTGATCTGATAGTGAGGGAGGGCCCAGCTCTGAATTAGATGGAGTCTCTGCTCTTGAAGCGTCTTTAGTGTTTTCCATAGCACCTTGCACAGAATTCAGAAGGACGACAGCGGTGTCTCAGAAGCATCCTGAATCTGTGGGGTGTGCAGGAACCGCTAGTTGACACCTCCTTTTCTCTACTGTCACTGTAGTGGCTCCTTTCATGCCCAACTTATATATTAAGATCCTTAATAATATTTAATTTGAAATAAGGAGAATGATGCTAAAAATGCTGCTAGAATATATAGGTGGGCCTGAGATTTACCTTAATCCCACTGTAATTGGGGAGCTCGTTACAACCTGCATTATTACTTCATTCTTCTGTCTTACTGGTAAAATTATTCAGTTTTTCCTTCTAATGGCTAAAGATGATAGTGGGTGATTGTAAAATAGAAAAAGTGTGATGCTAATTTCTGGTAATGTTTTTCTGTTTTACTGGATCAACTAAAACCGTCTTCTAGATCAATGAACAATGATTTCCTTACTATCTAAACTTGCTTTGGTCTAGAACTAAGCACTATGGATGAAACAAAACACACTTACATTCTAAGATACTTAGCAAGGGCTTCATTATATAGCTGCATGGGATTTCCGGAGGGTAAGACATTGTCTGGAATTTGTACAATGTCATTTCTGCCACATCCCGTCATTCTACTGGGCAGAATAAATCAAAGCCCAGCCCAGATTCATGAGCAGAGAACATGTTTCAACATATTGACAGGAGGGGCTTAAAAATATTGTAAAGGAAGATTAAGAGGAGTGTTTAGGATAAAATACTATATGATAAAATTTATGTAGAATTCTGAAATTTTATATTGTTAACCATAGGGATTTTTCAAATTCAATCTCTGAAAGAACTTGTATTCTTAGAGTATTTATTTTTATTGTATTTCCCTGTAAAGCTTTCTCTTATATTAAATAAACTTGAGCTTAGTGAATTCTATGTTAAAAAGATATTATTACTATTTTTCTGTTAAAACAAATATATATTGAGTTTGTATAAACCAAGCATTTTTTTATGAAATGCAGTTCTAACCTTAACAAGCTTGTCATTCAGAAAAAAAGTTCCAATAAATGAACATGTTCATTTGAATTACATTTCTCTGGCATTATATACAACTTTACTAAGCTATACCACAAGTAAGCCTTATAACTTTTATTTTTTACATTTAATGGGATTTCCTTATGATTATGAATATTACACGTAAGAGTTGGTCAATAAATAATTGGTGAAGACGACAATGACGATGATGATGTATGTACTAGCATCTTTTCCAAGATTAAAAGCCTCTTTTAAATATTTATCATTTATTTTTTACTTGATTTTACTTTTTCACAGACTTTTATTGGCAGAATTTTGACCATTTCTGAGCAAGGAAATCAGGTGATTGATCTTTACCATTACTTCCTTCTTGTAATTTCTCTTGCCATATCATTTAGCTTTTGTCATGTCATAAAATGCACTTATTTACTGAGACTTTCAGAAAATTGTAATTTACGTCTCACGCATAATGTGTAACTGGTACTTTATTGGAGCAACACTCTTCCCTGTGGACTGTATGGAGGGGTAATACACTGGTGCTGTCTAGTCATCTGCCCTCCCATTGTGGGGTCTCTGCCAGAGGCAGTGTGCACTTGTCTAGGGATGGATAAAGGGTGAAATTTATTCAGTTCCAGAGCAGTAGAATTAAATTACACTTCAGGCTTCCAGTTATGAGTCCGTGTAGTCCTCATCTCTATAGCTTATGAGAAAATAAAATGTTTTATAAATATTAATATTTTATATGAGAAGTTTGCTCTTTTCAAAAAATTCAAAATGTAATCACTTTCATGAAAAAAAAATTTACCTTACTTATTTTATATCCCTATCATAAAAAGGTTACTAAATATATTTCAGCCTTTCTGATAACTCCGGGAGAGTGCAGAGGGCTCAGCTGCTGTTCTCTGAAGTGACTTAGGGATGTCATTTTCCAGGGCTGCGGGGAGGCTGAGTCATAGGAGCTTGTCAGAAACTCTGAGACCTGGGCATTGTACCAGATGTGAACTCTGGGGTACTTAGTATGTATCCATAACTTTCATAGCCATGGTACACATTATTTTTACTTCCTCCATGTTAAAGCTCTGGGAAAGTTAAAAGAATGGTATCATGGCCATCCTTCACCCATTGTCAACATTTTGCCATAATTTTTGCTGCTGAACCATTTGAAAAGTCTGAAAAAGAAAGAGGCAATGAATTGGACAGTGGTTGTAAGTGAGCAGATGCGAAGGATGTAGGGTTCTGTGGATGGTTTCCACAATCCTAGAGTAGGGTCTTTGTTCTAATGTCCCTAGAGAAAGTACATTATTCTGTCGGAAAGATGTCGAGCTGCTTTTGGTTCAAAGTTGGTTGCAGCGAGCAGCACTTCACAGGCTTATAACAGTATAAGATGGATGCTTCCAAAAGGCTAAACCACGGGGTGTTCCTGAACTTGACAGGCAAGCAATCTCAGAGAATGCTTTAGCCAGTATCTGACTGTACAGAAGAACGAAATCTGTAAACCCCATCTTGAAGAAGTTAGGAAACATCAGTAACTACCTTAAATAACTTTTTAAAATATAATGAGTATGGTTATTAACACTATTCTGGAGACACATGATCTTATTTATTTAATTGATATACTAAAGTGCAAATTACATGTTATTATACCTGCTTTATAAATGTGGACACCGATGATGTAGGAGGCCCAACAAGTTTTGTGAGATCACACAGCTAAAAATGGTACAGATGAAATTTAAATGTAAAATTATCTGGGACCAAAATCCATGGCCTCTCCACCATGCCTTACCAAATGTCCTTTGAAAACAGATACCTCTATGCAAAGCCTGCTAACGCGCACTTGCCCAGTGATAACTGACTCATGTAGTTCGTTATTTATAAAAGAGTCATGGCAAACTGAGTATCCAATAGCAAATTAGCATAATAAGTTTTAGAAGACAGTGGGAACACACAAGTAATATGGTAGGAAATCTCTGCATATGTTTTTATATTTTTAATTTGCCTTGAATGCATTGTAATACTAATAAATAGCTATGTAACCTGATTTTAGTTATATTAAATTAAGAGCACTTTTGGAGATTTTGCATGATGTACCTTTTTACTTGTTCAGCCTTTATTATATACTGAGTACTGTGTTAGTAACTTGGCATAAATTAAATAATTTAACTCATAGAAAATTATTATTTCTATTTTACATATGAGGAAACTGAGACTCAGTAAAGTTAAATGACTTGCCAAAAGCGCATTGCTATCAGCTATTAGCATAGGTAATTAATTCTATTCTATTTATATCTCATTCTGTACTGCCCTCCCCTGTGAGGCTTATAGGGCAATGCAGTGTAAAATTATATTCTTGTCATCATAATTTTTAAAATTGCTATTCTTATAAAATGTGAAGATGCATTTTATAATTAGGCATTAATTAAACTTACTTATTTTTAAATATGTACTCTTAGGTGTGATCTGAATGAAACCATTGTTACAATAATTGGGAAAGGTAAAAACAAATCTATTTTATTTCTACAATAGTTTAAATCAGTGAAATTGATTTATGATATATTACCATACTGACTCATAACACTACATTCTATCAAAAATATTCAGAGTATGCCTGTTCTCTGCCTGGCACTGCTCTAAGCCCTGGGTATACAGGAATGACAAAAGCAGATAAAACACTTTCCCTCATAAAACTTATACTCTGCTATGTTTAATAAATCTATAACAAGACACATGGAGATAAAAGAGATATGACTTAGATCTTATGCGGGCGTGGTTGTAGGGCCCTTCAGGTTTTACAATGTTGCATCAAAGAAGAAATCGCACAACCGGTATCTGAAGAAAGCTCTAGTTTAAACGGTTCACGCTAATTAGGAAAAAAATACTATTTTTTGTGAGGATCTGACACCCCTTGAGATACATTGATAATCTCTGACAATGATGCCTATCACATGTCCACGGTCCCATGATCAGGCTGGGCCAAACCTTGTGAAGTCTGAGATTTTTACCTCTCTTGCTGAAGTGTTAGGCTGCCGCAGTTGCATACGTGTTTGCCTAAGATCAAGATTCCTGCCATGGAGACAGGGACTTTATTACACACATACAGCTAGCGGCACGACCTTGATGTGACCTTCATGTTCCCAGTCCCCCCAGCCCCACAGGGAGCCTGGAAGCCAGCCCAGAGCATTGCCGCTGACCTGCCCCACCCTCCAGGAATCTTGAGTTTAGGAAACTCCATCTTTTGTATGAGATGGCAAGCCACCTTCGCCCGAGGGAAGTATTTCCATACTATAGAGGACAGCACAACAGTGTGCTGTGGAGGAAGACAATGTCTGTCTTCTCAGGCTGATTGCTATGCAGATGTTTTGTATACTTACTAGTCCAACAAGAATGTCAAAGCCCCTGCTCACAAAACAAGCATAAATGTGAAACATGATGTAAAAATGAACTGTCACTAAAGATAATTACCTGTGTATGTGCACATAGGGGAGAATGACATGTTTAGGTCAGCATGTGATAGGATTGGTCATAGTGTGCCCAGCCGATAGATGAGGAGAGTGAGGTTCATGGAGCTATTTTTATGACTCAGTATTCCATAGTTAATAAAGTTCAGTGCCAGGATTTCCATACTGAATACTGGATTCTTCTGATTATTGAAAACATCTCTGAGATTAAATTTTGGCACTGACATTTCCGTGCTGAAAAACAATGGCTTTCAGAAGATCATGTCCATGGGACATCTACCTCTATTTGTCATTCACCCACATTGTTGGCTTTCACCTGAGAAAACCTTTTCATTATGTAGTTCAGTCTACTGAAAAATGTGCTGGCATGAACTTCCTCTCAGGGGTCAGAGAAGCTGGTGCAGCTCTGACTGTGTGCATCTGGAAAGGTGGTCTCTCCAGGGCAACCTGCTGAAGGACCTTCCAGTCCTAGTGAGCTCTGAATGTGTTTAGATTAAGAACATCTCCAATTTATTCATGAGTTAGGCTCTGCAGGTAGATCAAAGCAGGACACAAGAACATCGAATGGGCTATGTGAAAGAATTGCTTTTCTCCCCCCACCCCAATAAAATAAACTTTGTTTCCTATAGTTTGGTAAATATTTAAGTGTCTGCAGTGAACAGGTCAGCATTTTTAAAATATCAACATGATATAGCAACTGGAAACATTTCAATATAATATTTAAGGCTCTCACAAATATACATTTCAGAAATTACTGTTTAGAGTGATTTTTTTTGTGTGTGATTTCTTAAATCCCCATTTTCCAGCTGACCAAGATTCATGCGATTATATATTTGAATTAATGAAGACCATGAAAGCACTGTGACAGAATAATTGTCTTTAATTATACTAATTACATAAATGGATAAAAATTGATGAGTAGGGCATTGCTTTGTGAAAATAAGAGCTTTATATTAACAATTGGATCTTCTTACAACTTGTCTTCACTATCCCTCTACCTCTGCTGACCTACTCTTGACATCTAAAAGTTTAAGAAAACATTTGAAATCAAATTGCCCCATATATATCACGAGTCCTTCGCTTTTTTAAATTAAAGAAGATACTTCAGGTTGCCAGGGTTAGCAAATAAAAATACAGGCCCTCGGTTAAATTTGAATTTGAGATGAAGAGTGAAAGTTTTTTTAGTATTAAGCAAGTCCCAAATATTGCAACATTAGAGATGATTCCTGGAAGGCAGTCCACTCAGTAACTGTTAGGCAGATGTGTGTTTAGAGGGTATAACCTGTATTCTATTCATTATTTTCACAGAATATAGCAGGAAGAGTTATGAAGATTTTATTGAAATTTAAATTGGCTGAAGAGTTAAATTTTTAATGTTTAACTTGAAACTACACAAACAAGTATCCAGTTATACCTGTAAAGGTTAAATTAGGGTTACCTGCCATCCTTCGGTTATAAAATGTACACACGGAATTTTTGTTAAAATGATATTTCTATTCCAGTGTATCTGTTATTAAGGCAGACAGATTATTTTGAGTCTATATTACTTCCCCTAATCTAATTTTCAAAGAAGGACAGATATTTTTGTGATTTTCATTGATTAACGACAATTTAAATTCCCATGTCTTCATCAAACAGCGGTTCTTCTGGTATACTGTTATGTCCATGAATTCCTTATCAAATAGTGTTGTGTATGACTTCCTCCTGTATTTGCTTAACTGTGTCCGTACATGACTGTGCAAAGATTGCCTTATTTTTGTTGTGCTCTGTTATTTGATGAAAGTGAGAAAGCCGTCCGTAATCGCATTACTTCTGGGCATAAGAACCATTAGGTCGCATAACAGTCTGGAATCTTGAACATAATGCTGTGCGCCCCCCTCCATTTGAGAGCAACAGAATATACTGAAGACTCTATTGCTAACTTTAAAACATCACTCAAGTGCTAATGATTTTCTTAGGGAAAAAATAGATTATAACTACAAGTTTTTAAATAAAAGGGTATTGTCCCAGAGTCAAACCTTAATGACTGCTTTGCTCTTTTGATCCTGGGACCTGGGCCACATCGCGGAGTTCTGACCTTCTCTCCTTTTGAAACAACTCAGAAGCGGTTGTGTTAGGGGGCCTTTGCAGACGCTAATGTGAGTTTAAATACTGCGGCGTCCTTTACCAAGGAGAGCTGACACAGTTCCAAAGCTGTCACAACTGGCTAACTCTGGTCGGATTCATAAGGAATTAATTGGCCATGGGTGCTTGTGAGCTGAAATACTGTCGCCATGGCTGTAGATCTGTCAATTTAATACACAAGGTAATCAAGTCCAGTAATAGACTCTCCATGAATGTTAATAGCTTCCCTAAGCAAGAAATCATTGGAGGCTGTGTACTTGATGTGATATAGAAAAGCATAGTGTGGACTTTTAGTTAAAGATCATTAGGTGTTTTGTGGAATAAATTTCCTTTCCAAAAGTGTACTAAAATATCAGATAGGTTGGGGTTATTTTGAAGACAAACTACAAAGGAAAATGAAGCCTTAAGATCCAAAGCTTGAGAAAACAACTTCAAACTGAAAGTAAAATAGCATTTTTTTCTAAATATGTTTACATTTTTTGTAAAGGTTCAACCAGAAAAAAATATATAATCGAGTAAGAAGTGGAAGTTGACTTTTTATTTGTCTCCCCTTGTCCTCCAGAGATAACCTGGTTTCTCTCTCTAGATAGTTTTGAATTTACTTACAGAGTTTTATATATACAGGCATGTAAAAAGATTTATGAATTTTCTTACATGATGGGATTATAGTACACTTTTCTTCAGCAGCATTTCAGTTGCTGATATACTATGAATGTATCGCATTCTAACAGCTGCATAATTTTCCCTTTAGATCTGTTTGCCCTTTAATCTGTTTAAATATGAATTACATTTCCCTTATAATTTCTTCTAAGAAAATGAAGAAATGAGAAGTAAATTATTTAACTTCAAGCTTAGTTATTTGACATAGTATGTGACTCTGCACCTGTCACATATTGTGATGTGTAAGGCAGAGCTCAACACCTGCAGCCTTCTGCAGTATCTAGGGCACTGATTATTTTTATATGGAATTTTCCGTGTTTCCCTTAGATTTCTCAGAAATGGTTAAACTTCTCATTGGACACTGCTCAAAGATATTTTTCTCTGGCTTTGTTCCTTAGTAGCAGTTGCCCTATGTTAGGATATTATGGGAAGGGAGGGGAGAATGATGAAATTATAAATTGATTAGACAAGAAGCTGACTTGGATGAAAAAGGAATTTCAGCGCTAACAGCTGAGTTGAGCAATACTTGCAATGCCAATGTGCTGGGAAGGGGCCTTGAGGCCTGCCAAAGACTTCCTGAGATCAAGCACCATTGATGTCATTCTAGTAGCAGCATCCAGAAAGAACTTCCTACACAAGTTCTACACACAACCTTGTAATTTTGACTGGCGTTCTATACACAGGCTTTTGTAAGCCAGGTGAATGACTGTGGCAGCCAGCTTACCGGACTGTGTGCGGAGGGAGTGAAATAAACAGCACTGTACTTTATCAGCTATGTAGGTATAAAGAGAGCTGCAACAAAATTCATGCAAAAAAGTTTAAAAGCTACTGGATTTTAAAATTTTTAAATATTCAAATGGACGATGCAAGTATAATTGATTTATCGTGTTTGCACTCTTGTTAGTAACCAAGAATCCTAATAGTTTCTTATTACTCCTAATGTAAGGAATCATTTGGGCATTCAATATGTTTAAAAACAAGTTAATTCAGAATACCTATACTATATTAAATAATGTAAAACAATATATGAGAACAACCAAAAAGTTCATAGAAATGGGGAAATACATATAGTGGGATACGTTTATATGCAGAGGGCATTCTTGTACATTTTTGGAGTTACTGGGAGAATTGATACATTTAAAGCACTTTCAACACATTTAAATCATTTAACACATTCAAAATAGTATAGGTATTCTAAATTGTAGCTGCGTACTAAATCCTGGTTTCCATCTTATAGTCACCACTCAATTAGTAGATCATAAAAATATGGGCATGCATCTTCATGCAATAATAATAAAATCACATCTATAACCACTTGTTAGGAATTTTATGTTTTATTAACAGAATTGCATGTGTTCTTAGATTCTGATTACATTTTCATGGATAAGCCTTTGTGATGCGGCTGGTTAGCATGGTTATGGAATCAGAAGAGTTCTTCATTCCCTCTATTGTATTATCCTGTACTCAGAAGTGAGGTTGGTCTGGCTCTCCCACCTTTTTATGTAAAAGAAAATGATTGTTTGGTTAAGTAAAGATTTAAAAGGAGAGGGTCCCTTCTGCCCTGAGGTTATATTCTCTGGACCCTCCGTGGAAGTAGAGAGGAGGAAGTGCTGTCTGTATCGGGTCTATCCATGCATCTACTTCAGGGAGCCAGGCAGCCCTGGCGGCAGCTCAGAAAGGTGGTGGCACCTGGCTGGAAAGAGCGATAGTTAAAAAAAGATGACATGATGAATTGAATGGTGAGGTAAGCCCAGCAGGGAAGAAAGACTTAAATGTGCCTGCGACATGGGAATGTTTCTAGAAGTAATTCCAATATCATCTCAGACAAATAAAGCAAATGTTCTGCAATTTTACAAGGTTTTAATGATGACATGTTGGAATATTATACTTAGTGTGATAGATACCCTCTGAAATTTCATGCAATAGTACTAATATTAGAACAATTCCAGATACATTTCCTGAATGTTTGGCAGAGTACATTAGTTACATCCTCACCCATTTCAGTCCACAGGATACTAATACAAAGGATATTTATGTTCATCATCATTGACTGATCATCTGCTATGTATGGACAAAAAAAGTAAGCTCTGAAAATAAATAAGATAAATCAGACCCATGACCTTTATCTTGAGGAGTGTATATTGTAGTGCAGGAGATAGAAATGTAAACATACAGTGAGGAAACGGGAAAATACTAAAGCAGAGGCGCAGGGATAGTAGTGTGGGAAGAGAAAGGAGGAACTGTGCAAAATGGGCCTCTAGAAATTATTTCTAATTCTGTCTGACATTCCTGTCACACCTTAGTTTAGCCCGAATGTCTTTCACAGTATTGCCAGTCTCCAGTCTCCACTGATAAGTAGTTCCTGGAGTCTAAACAGGAAAATCTCCCTTCTGAAAAGTTAGGTCAAAGTTGAACTCTTTATACTAAAATGTCTTAGAATGTATGTGGCGGTTTCCTTTGAATCACACATTTATCCACTCATCTTGAGCCTGGTTTTAATATGCTAAAGTGGAATTACCCTGAATTTGCTCCAAATGAATTTTTCATGTCCTTGTTTCTTTCTTATCTGCATCCTATACATTGCAGAGTAGCATCTGCAGAGGGCACGGGCTGCATCTGCAATTTTATTTGTAAAGCACTCATTACAGTTATGAGCTGGCAGGGCACTTGGCAGTGCTTTATCGGAGGAGAATTGTATGAATTGAGGTCATGGACCCAATATAGAAATTTATGTGAATCTCGTTCTATGCCAGATTATTTCTTTGTGTATATTTTCTTACATGGTCAGGTCACTTACTCATGAAAAAGGTTTGGCAAGGGTCATTACTCACAGCGAATAAGGACTTAAAATTGTTAAGAGTTTACGAAAAAAAGACTATCATAGGCAACTATAAAATACTGTTCTTTTGCACTCTCTGCATGCGGTGACCAGTGAGACTTCCCTAGCATTTTAAGAAAAAAGCAGCTGATACTTTCAAAAGCCAATTAGTAGAGCTACATAATTATTTATTTGGATTTATTTGCCTCTCAGTCATTTTGTTTGCTAATGTTTTCAATAACAACAAATAGAAGTGCAGTTCAACGTGAAAATCAATGTTTAGTAGAGATCAGCAAAACCATAGCCACAAACAACCTTCGAACTGTCATTATTTTTAATCAGTTCACACAATAGTTTGAATTCTATTTTACTGAATCCATCCAAAGAAAGATGTAAAAAGAGATGAGTCAATAGCTAGAGCAAATGAAACAAAACAAAAAAAATTCACCAGAAACAAATATATTCCCAGTGTGTTATCAGATACATTTTGAATAAACAATATGGCATTGAAATATTAAAGCTCATTGTGAACTCTAACATAACATTAAGATTTATAAATGCAAATTTCTTAAACAGAAGCTTTATGTAATCTGAAATTGTAGAAATGTAGCTAAAATATTGTTCAATAATTCCTTTTCAAATATTTATTGGACACCTATAAGTCAGATGTCATTCTATACTCCATTTGTATATGAAACAAAGAAACTTTCACTCATTGAACTTAGATTTAATGGAGGGAGGGGTGAATAGAACCTAAGCAATAGATAAATAACACTGTACAAATACAAGTATAATATAACATGTTAAGATGTAGTTTCTGTTATGGACAAAACCGAAAACTGTGGAGTAAGTTGAAGGATCAGGAAGTCCAGTGGTAAGAAGAGGAAGGTGGCAGTTCTGGGAGGGTGAGCACTGTAGGCATCCCTGGGACCTATTATTTCAAATATTAGTACATGAGGGTGATACTAACATAATATATTTTTCAAGGGGATGGGAGAATAATCAAATCTAGCCACTGGCTTTAATCGACCCTTTTTCTCCTTGAGGTCCCTGAGATATTATTAAGGACAAAATATCTGTTATCTTAGCTAGAATTTTCATTGCAAAACTTAATAGAGAACTCTGTTGACATAGGCTGACTTAAAAACATTTTTTCTCATATATTAGGTTGTCCTGAATGGAAATAATAAATAAGGTAGGCTTCATCTATTTCTCTTCTGTTTTGAATAATAAGCCAGGGTCTTACAGCTGCCCAGGTATATGCAAGGGCAGTGAGGTTTTGTCTATGCCTTCCGGTGCCAGGTCAGCACAGATGCTGGGAGAGTCGGGTCTCTCTGTCCAGAATGATGGTTCTAAGCTTAGCTGTCCCACAGGGGCAAGAGAAAGAAAGAGGGGGTCAGGAGATGAGTCCTCTGTACTCTGCCACTTCAGGTTATGAGAACAAGGAAGACACAAGAAATGCTACATCCTACTTCAGTGCTCCAGTAACTAAGACTGACTCATGATATTCGATAATTTTATCAGCCAGACCAGGGAGTGGACTAAGGGAGTGGACCATCGTACCCAGGAATCTGCATTATTTTAAAGGGGGCAGCTATCAGGGTGGGGGAGGCGGGTGCTGGAAGGCTGGGGGTGGGATAGAGGGGTTGAGCAAAAAAGAAAAAAAAGAAAAACTAATGGACACAAACAACAGTGTAGTGATTGCCAGGGGTGGGGGTAGAGGAGGGTTTAGGTGACGATGGATTGAAACTTGACTTGGGGTGGTGAACACACAACACAGTGTACAGATGATGTATTGTAGAATTGTGCACCTGAAACCTGCCAATAAATTCAATAAAAAATGAAAATAAATAAAGGGAATGGTAAGGAGAAAGGGCCCTGAGACTCTTTAGAAGTGAGGACATATCAACAATGAATGTATTGATAGATATACATATTTGAAAATATTTCTTCTCAATTGCTATTGCAACCAGTCTCTTACAGACAAAACACAGTTAGTCTTTTAGTCTTGTTTTTATTTTGTTCTTAATAAAAAACTAACCATCCTGACCGGGTATCTCAGTTGGTTAGAGCATCATACTGATATGCCAAGATTTTGTGTTTGATTCTGGTCAAGGCACATAAAAGAATCAACCAATGAATGCATGACTAAGTGGAACAACAAATAAACTCTCCCCACTTCCTCTCTCTCTCTCTAAAATCAATAAATTAAAAAAAATAAACTAACCAAAGGTAAGATCATTTTCTATAAAAATGTACATCCTACATACATGTCTTATTTTAAATCAAAGTTGGGATATATGGGATAGGGATAATGGTTGTTGAGCTCTTAAAGCACATTATTTAATCAGAGAAACACCACACAAAATTTTAAGAAAAGAGGAAGTAGTAAATCTGCTGAAAATAAGATGATCAATAGAGCAAGGAAGGACTTGGAAGAAAGCAGGTCAAGTATCAGGCTCAGGTTGTAATCCATTACCAGATAAGTGCACACTGAATTAGCCCAGAAAGTTACCTCCGAGATTGATGGTAGCTAGTGCGGAAAGGGAAACTGTCCACTTATACAATTGAGAGTTTCCATAAAATGAAGAGAGTCTAATTGCTGGCAATGCAGCTATTATAAAATATAATATCACACGTCTCCTATTTCAGACATAATCTGTTATATAGGTCACCCTGGACTATCATTTTCCTTAAACATAAAATAGAACTTAATGATTTTATGTTTTTTATTCTTGGGCATAATATCTTTCTGTTAGACTGCAGCCCTCATTTCCCCAGTGAAGTTTAACTCATCTGAGTCTCAGCTGAACCACCACCTTTCAGTAACTTATTCTCTTGCTTTCTTTTCAAACTCCTTTACCATTTCTATAATTCATTTTGCCTTCCTACACATTTAATAACACATTGATTTATTTCACTAATTGACTCATTGCAAAAATATTTAATGTGTCAAATATGCCAGACGATATCTTAGTTGCTGACAATATGTAGTTACATAGCAGAGTGTTCCTACTCTCATAGAGCACATGGTCCAGTGGGGCTATACAATTCCTACATCAGCTATTGCAGTAAATTTAGAGGGTGATAAGAAATTAAAAAAAAAATAGTCATGGAGGTGTAAAGCAAAGCATAGGAAATATAGTCATAATATTGTAAGAACAATGTAAGGTATTAGGGGGGTGGTAGACTTATTGGGTGGATCACTTATAAATGTCTAACCGCTCTGCTGTATAACTGAGACTAATATATTGAATATCAGCTGTAATTGAAAATTTAAAAAAAAAGTATCATGCAATATACAGGTGTTTCATAGAATTATATACTTGAAACCTATATAATCTTATTAAACTTTGTCACCTAATAAATTTAACTCAAAATAACTAACTAAAGAAATAAAATGGTGATAAAAGAAGAATAATGGAATGAAGAAAATTCAGCTCAAATTGGCAAGATACACATATATATATTATTTTTATTGACTTTATTGGGGTGACATTGGTTAATAAAATTATTAATATATAGGTTTCAAGTGTACAATTCTGTAATACACCATCCCTATATTGTATTGTGTGTTCACCACCCAAAGTCAAGTCTCCTTCCATCACCATTTATTCTCCTTTACCCTCTTCTGCTTACCACCACCTCGCTTTCCCTCTGGTAGTCACCATTCTGTTTGTCTGGGTCTATGAGTTTTTTCCCCTTCATTCCTTCACCGTTTTCAATCAGGACACCTACCCCTTCACTTCCAACAGTTGTCAGTCTGTCCTCTGTATCTGTGATTCTGTTTCTATTTTGTTTGCTTATTTATTTTGTTCCTTACATTCTACATATGAGTGAAATCATATGGTGTTTGTCTTTAGTTGGCTGGCTTATTTCATGTAGCATAATACTCTCCAGATCCATCCATGCTGTCACAAAAGGGAAGATTTCATTCTTTTTTGTGGCTGAGTCATATTCCATTGTGTACATGTACCACAGCTTTTTTATCCATTCACCGACTGATGGGCACTTGCACTGCTTCCAGATATTGGCTGTTGTACACAATGCTGCAGTGAACACAAAGGTGCATCTATTTCTTCAAATTAGTGTTTTAAGTTTCTTCAGGTGTATTGCCGGAGTGTAATTACTGGGTCATAAGGCTGTTTAATTTTTAATTTTTTGATGAAATTCCTTACTGTTTTCCACAGAGGCTGCGTTGATCTGCATTCCCACCAACAGTGCATGAGGGTTCCCTTTCCCACACATCTTCTCCAAGACTTGTTTGCTGATTTATTGATAATAGCCATTCTGACAGGTGTGAGGTGATATCTCATTGTGATTTTAATTTTCATTTATCTGATAATTAGTGACTTAGAGAATCTTTTCATATCTCTGTTGGCCATCTGTATGTCTTCTCTGGAGAAGTGTCTGTTCAGGTCTTTTGCCCATATTTTAATTGGGTAATATTATTTTTTTTTTGGTATTTAATTTTATTTTAAAAATATATAAATTTAAAAATTAGAAGTAGGGATAACTTCTCTTATAGATTTGATTAAGTAGCATAAAAGACATTACCATTGCATTTATAAACATACTAAATAGCTGGTGGAAGCACCACCCAATAAATGCAATTTAATGACCATCATAGAAGACTTTCAGCTGCCAATATAAGACTCAACTAAAACCAGTTTAAATGTCAGTGAAATATAATGATCCATGCAACTAAAAGATCCAGAGGAACAGTATTAGTATTTTCTTTTGTTATTCAGAATTTTGTTTTTGTTGCTGAATAGTCTTTACATCTTTTCCCTCTTTGTGCTTGATATTTTCCTTCACTTTGGTGCCTCTCATCATAGCAAAATATTGGCCATAGTTATATTGTGTCCTAAAAGCCCCTAATATTTTAAATGCTTGGCCCATGCCAGAACCAGTCCCTCTTGTCAGACCTTAATGTGGCAGGTCAATCAGACCTTCCTAAACTGCACAGCTTCTGTTAAAGGGGAAAGTGGCAAGGGGAAATTTGGGACAACTATTTATCAACCACAGTGAACATGTCTAAAATTAGGGGAAACTGGTAGAGTATTCTAGATCCTAATATGTGTGATGTGTAAAAGTTACGTGGGATGGGATTTTTAGATCTGTTGGATTATGCTGGTGTAGTCTTTATGACACTCTCACCATATGTACAGTGTATTCATATTAAGCCATGACTACTTTTTGTTTTACTCGAATGTAGGTATTGCACAGGAAAAAGGCTCTAAATGTCACTGCTCAATGGCCTCGCTTTTTTTTCCAATGAACCCTACTACTGATTCCATGCTTTCCAGTGCATAGTGAAGTCATTGACTCTTAACTTTTCTTGTATAAAATATGTGTCATTTGCTAATTCCCTAAATTATGTAGAGAGAGAGAAAAAGGTCCCAACAGGTCATTGGTCTATTCAGACTTAATGTTCATGATTTAAAAGAAAATATAAAAAGATACTAAGATCACTAAATTGAACATGTATTTACTTAAAAATAGGCTTACATCAAGAAGAAAGACATCTTAAAATCTGTGATTTTTCTTATTTTTATACAATTTCTTATCAAATTGCACATTTGATAATACTAGATTTCATGTGTAATTAAGATGTGATATTAATTTAGTTCATGATGATGCTTCAATAGAAATGCCTGTTATTAACCATGTCAGCCTGTTTCCTTTCTGACTGCAATTTTCAGTTAGACATAGTCTGTTCTATGGCGATAAAGAGGAGGGAAGGAGGAAAGGATTATTCAGTTACCAAATCATGAACTTGAATAGGCACTTACAGTAATAGGCACTGTGCAAAGCTATTTTCTTTTGTATACAAGTGATTTTTCTAGATTTAAATAAATGTAGCTAACTTGATTAAAGGTATGTCTGGAGGTAGTATCTTTCACAGTGCTTTAAATTTTCTAGTTTATAATCAAACGAGCTTCTACTCATGCTGACTCATAGCACCATTGAACTGCCTACCTTTTCTTCATGTTTCATGTGTGTTAAAGAAATACACAAGATTCTTGAAAGCTACATGTCGAGAAGTCTATGATGGGAATAAAATGAATGTCTGATATTCTCCATGGCAATGAGAGCAGGACTCTCAGACAGATCTCTCTCCTTAGTTACTCAGAGAGAAAGCTCTTACATTTCTCACATATTAAGGCAAAAATGGGAGCAACATTTGTTGTTCCAAATGCGCCAGCGAAGTAAAACTTACTCAGATCTTTGACACTACTATATTCTAAGTGGTTTATTTTTTCTGTCCATCAAGTGAAGTATTTCTGTGGATTTTTCATATGCAAAAAAGTTTACATGACAACATATTAAAAATTACTTTTTTGCCTCGGCCTAGATGCAACAGCGCTTGAGTATTGACTTTCAAGACAGAAAACAGGAAACCAGTCTTCTTTATTTTATCTTCTCTAATTTGTTTATGTTATTTAATTATCTTACTTCTGCTTACCCTTCTTTCTCCTAGATGTGAAATGTCTCCTTCCATCATACCTCAAAAGATACTGTACATATCAACTTACTTTACTCACATGGATTAATACTTTCAATAACTGAGGCTAAGAAACAGTCTTAAATCTCCCTGTCTTCATATAGTAATTCTACTGATTTTTTATTTTTAACTTCTTTCTAGCAGTTTAAATGATAAACTTATGATATCGTTTATCATACTTAATTTTCACAAATATATTGATTCAGCAGTGCAGTGTGTATCTTTGGGTTTTGAACATGATGATTTTCAGTTTGCCATTCTGGATTTAAATAATGTCACTTATGTTGAGGTTGAAACTATAAAAATGTGCATAGGTAATATTCAAATAGTTTTTTTCTCACAAAGGGAGAAGATTCACAGACTTTGGGCAAGAAACTAAAAGGGTTCTGATTTTTAAAACTATACTTATTTTCTTTGAGTTATTTTTTCTCTGTATTTCTTTGCTACAGTAACAATTCTACTAAGCATGGTGATTATTTACCCAGTAAATTATTTAAACCTGGAAAAATTGCTTTTAAAATCTGTCCTACCATAGACCATCATTGTCTACAAAATCCAAAAATACTTCACTCTTGCAGTCGCACAGAAATGAAACCCTCTTGCCATGACAGCTCTCCGCTGGTAGGAACCATGAATTCATTATATTACATGATGCACTTTGACCAAGAGACACCCAGGCAGCGTCGGAGTGCTCATCCCGGAACCTGGTGGGGGTGAGTGCGGCAGTCTTCCATCCGCAATGCAGAAAGTGACTGCTCTTGCTGTTTACCAGTATATAGAAAGTTGTAGTGGCAGGGTTAACGTTACAATGTTATTTTTCATAACATGAATAAAATATTTTCTCTACTTTATGAAACTCTCTGCTCTTATTGGGAACAAAAACAGAGTGAGGAATGTCTAGGGCCATTGAAAGATTTTTATCACATTGAACATTGGGTACCGAGCAGCTGGTCAGATATACTGGCCACTCCATCCTGATTGCAGCGTGGGGCATTTTGGTTTTAATATCACCGGGTGGGTGATAGAGTAAATCACGTAATAAAAATAAATCGGTCTAGTGTAGCTTGCTTATTTTGTAATTATGTATATAATCTAGGTTAATAGTATAGGTTTATTGGCAAATAGAATGTAAATTAACATAAGTATGAGATGAATCCCTTTAGTATATCCCTAAAGTAGAATAGTATATTGAGTGACAATTTCATGAAAGTCTGTCAACCTCATTGTGTATTAAATAAATAAATAAATTCAATGAGTATACTTTAAAGTGGTACAATTTAATCTCAGAAATAAAATACAGTATAATATCTGTTATTACCTATGAAGCAGTTATGATGTGTCCAGTACTGTGTTGTAATCCTGACATTTTATTTTACACAATCTTCAAAGCAGTTTATGAGGTTTTAACCCTATTTTTACAAATAATTTAATAGAAGCTAAGGTAGTTTAAATAATTTTCTTCAGTATCTTGAAATAAATTATTTTCATAAATGTATATATATATCACATATTACATATAAAAGTGAAAAATGGTTTACTTTATAATTTTTCCTATTTACATATCATAAAAGAATAGTTGCTGTTAGGTTTATATATGAATTATGACTGGAAATGAACTAAAACGATGAAATAAAAACAATTTTAATCATAGTCATTTCTTAAAAAATCTGGTTGTGTGTATCCTGATGAGGTTTTTCAGCTTCTGAAGGTTTAGAAAAGTAATGCTTATTATACAGCTTGATATATAGAAGGATACTAAATTACTTACTTGGGACTGTCATTGGCCAGAAAGACTATAATGGGGACAGATTTTTTTTCTCTCAACCCATATTCTAGGTCATTACTGCTTTCCCCCCCCCCAGTTTTATTTGAGATATATCAACATATAACATTGTGTAAGTTTAAATTTATATATACATCAAAATGATTACCACCAGAGCATTAACTAACAGAAGCATGGTGTCCCAAAATTAACACTTTATTTTTGTGGTGAGAACATTTAAGATCTACTCTCTCAGTAACTTTCAATTATGTAATACACTATTATTAATTATAATTACTATGTTTTACATTAAATCCTCAAAATACTTGGCTGGGAATTTGTACCCTTTGAAAAATATCTCCCTATTTTGCCCACCCCTCAGCCTCAGGGAACCCCCATTCTGCTCTGTTTCTATAAGTTTCGCTTTTTAAGATTCCACATATATGATCATAAAGTATTTGCCTTTCTTTGCCTGACTCATTTTACTCAGCATAATGCCCTCAAGGTCCATCTGTGTTGTCACAAATAGCAGAATTGTCTTCTTCCTCATGGCTAAAAAATATTCCATTATTTATAATCTCACATTTTACTTATCCTTTCATCCATTAAAAAACTCTCAGGTTGTTTTCATATATTGGCTTTTGTAAATCTCTTTGAAATCCTGTTTCAGTGTTTTTTTGGAATCACTAATCATTTGGGCCACTACTATTCCTGTAGTCAGATTTCGAAAGCACTTGGAGACTGATCTTTGACTTCCTATTCACCCTTGGCTTGTTATACAAGGAAGAGATTTTGATGGAATAACCTCTCTGTGGAATCCCTACAAGGCCCTGCTTTCTAACTAAGCTAAACTAAATTAAACTAAACTAAACTAAAATAAAGATAACGCCTTACTAGTGCTGTGTATGCTCAGGAATATTTGTTTCAGGCTCAGTTTCTGCTCCGTAGATCTAACTTCACAAAACTTCTAAATCAACCCTCTCAGTCCCAATTAGTGACTGCCACGCATTTTGTATCTTGGGCATATCTCATGGTGTGTATGTGGGGATGTGGGGACTAATATGCCTGTGTGATGTTGAGCATCTTTTCATGTACCTGTTGGCCATCCGCATGTCTTCTTTGGAAGAATGTCTCTTCAGATCTTTAGTAGCAGATTAATGGGGAATAATGTTCAATGGAACTCTTTCAAATGATAAGATTTGATACTGTCTATAAAATAGGGATTTTCATAGAGAATAGAGGAATGAGATCTTTGGGTTAGCATTAAAATGAACATATTGGTAATCGATCTATTTTATTTAGAAAAAATGTATTATTTTTATTAAATTCATTGGGGCAACATTGTTTAATAGAACCATATAGGTATCACCCTGGTCAGGTAGCTCAGTTGGTTTGAGAATCATCCCAATATCCCAAGGCTATGGTTCAGTCCTTGATCAGGGCACATACAGGAATCAATCAGTGAATGCATAAACGTGTGGAATAAGAAATTAATGTTTCTCTCTCTATCTCCCCCTTCCTCCCTTCCTCTCTCTCTAAAAAATGTATATGTATGTATATACACATATATATGTTTCAAGTATATAATTCTATATCACAATTATTCTTAAAGGAAGAAAACTCTGGTACTGTATACTTTTCTAGCTTCAAGAAAATCTATGCTTTTATAATATTTGAGTTGAGTAAGCAGATCGGTGAGGTCATTGGGTGAATTTTTTTAGTAAGAAAATTCAAATTCTTATGGCACAAATATTTCAGCTAATACAGTTTCCTATTAAAAGTATACATAATCTCAAGGTTTTAGGTAATTACTTATTGGAAAATAATCTTTAAATATTTATTTTTATTAGTAGGCAGACTTAGACTGAAATCAGCCTTGTGATGAATACATAAAAAATAAATATACATTTAGTTTACATTATTAGGTAACAGAAATGTAAATGCATCTAATCTCTTCCTTATAGATAAGGAAGAGATTAGAATGTACTAGAGCTTTGCATTCTAAAGGGTATTTGTGTCAGTGAACATCTTCACTTTCATTAACTAACTTAAAATTTATGGACTATAATTTTTACTAAGGATGAATAAAGTATTCAAGGTATGTATCTGTTTTGAAAAATGTTCTTCAAATATATTTTCAAGTATGTCATATAGGTAATTTTGCTTGCCTACCCTTCATTCCCTGCATTACAAATAGGGTGTGACGTGGTTTTTCCATATTGTTGATGTCACAGCAGCGTAAATATTCCTTTTAATACACATAGGTGAGTGTAAAAAAATGAGAACCTGCACAATTGGACTAAACCATTTCTGAGTTTTAAAGTCGATAATTTTGCAGAACTAAGGCCTATAACTGGTGTGTGCGTGCTTGTGTACTGTTATGCAAGAAATGTATTGCGACTCCACCTGTGCTGTCAGTGCTTAAACATCCCCGCAGCTGGATCCCCAGGACAGCCGCAGATGGTTTATTTGAAGTGCATGTTTGACTGTTAGTTTGGTGTGTACGCTTTAGGCTTGGGTTTCATCCCTAGAATATATGAATATTATAAAGTTAAATCTAGTTCTTCTCTCTAAATGCAGTACTCTAGTTATCATTTAATACTGTTGCAATCAGAGATCAATAAATAGTTATTGTATCTGTGTATTGTGTATACGCAAGACTAAGCAGATAGAAATATTTAACTAGTTTAAATTTTGAAACAAGTATACATAAGAGTTAGAACAGCTTCCAAAAAAGGATTTTTTTAAAATTGAGTTTATATTGATGTTATCCTAATTCTAATATTATTGAATTAAGCTTTACCAATGTACAATAATTAAACCTTTGTCTATCTTTTGCAGTGCTTTCAATTTATTTAATGGCTCATGTTGTTCAAAAATTAAATGTGGCCTACATTTAATTTTCTTTTAAAAATGCTTTCAGAAAAGCAACTTAGGAAAATATCTATATTTTATATCTTTGCTCAAGTGCCCTAGCATGGTTTATTGTCAACCAGTTATAGCAATGATATAAGAAGCATTTATTTAAGTTATAATTTTTAGATGATACATTTAGCAGATACATACTAGCATGCTAATATTTTAATGTAAATATTTACTTGTTATGACCCATAGAATATTATTTTATGGAGAAGCTAAATGCTTAAAACACTTTTCTAATTTAATACTTAGCCATTACAAATACGAAGTGATTGTAGTATTATAAATTTAGAAGAGAGAATGGAATGGAACAACATATACAAGGGGCTTTAAAGGCTTCCCCTGTAAGGACCTACTACAAATGCTAATCTTACAGTTAAATGGGCTGCTTATTCTAGGTTAACGTGATTTAAAGGATGGACTTCCTTTAATAGATGTCAGTTATGTAACACTAGCTACTTCTGAAAACGCAGAACAAGTCAAAGGAAGAGTACAACACAGAGTAAGGTCATCCTCACTTGTCCCTAGGATGGAGGAAAACGGTTATGAGTGAGCCAGCGTCATTTAACTTTATATGTCCAAGCTTTAGATTTAAGCAAAGCTGGGTTTGATTTCCATTTTGCTTCTAACTCTCAATTACCAAGAAAACTTTAGTTCCCTCATCTGTTTTTGAGGTCAAATATTTTAAGACAATATAATAAGTATGTAATTAAATGTGCCAATTGTTTTTATGGTAGATTTTACTGATGGATGCTGTGTGTTGCAGTGGTAGTAGTTTCTATGCTTTATCCTGAATTATCCATGCCATCTAAAGATTACTAGTGTGTATATATATTATACATATAATATATATGTGTATATATTATACATATTAGCATATAGATAGATAGATAGGTAGATAGATCACTGACTTATATCTACCCACTAGTTTTTCAAAGATGATTAAGAAATTTTTTTTTTCTATTGAGAAAGACCTCAGGTCAACTTAGGGCAAAGGGGGAGATAATAATGCTCAAATGAAATATGTGATTGTATTCCCCAGTGTGATCCAAAGTACGGTGTAAGCACTCTGGTAACCCCAGAACGCTGAGAAAGCACAGGGCTGACTAATATTAACCGTGCAGCACCCCAGGAACCCGAGTTGTGCCTAGGTCAGCTCTCAATTAGCGCAGCTCCCCACTGGGAAGGAGATTTAAAAACAATGGGACATCATTAGTGGACATTCATAGTACAATATTTTGTCAACCTACCAAACGTCCGCTTATGAGCCATCCACAGGGCCCCACTAGAAAGGAAAGCAGTTGCTTAGCCCCTTTGGTAAGCTGTGCAACTGGGAGCACAAAGATGAAATTGTAAGGCAAAGGGGAGGTAGAAACCACACACACCTCCCCACCGAGGGGTCCATGGACCTTAACGAACCTGACGGGGGCAGTGCAGGCAGTTAAGTCGCTTAAGGATCCTCCTCTGGAAGTAGCAACTTGAAGAAATCCAACTATCTTGAGTAAAAGGTAAGCATTTTAATATATCCAATCTTTGATTTGGAGTAATTTGTAATGTCTTCCAGGAGATATTTTTAAGTCACTGATTCTAGAATCAAAGTTGAGGAGGCTGGAAGTGACCCCTAGAATTCGTGTCAGCCTGATGGCTTTGGTCACTTACCTTTCCTAGTGGTTTTTAACTGCCGGTTTTAACCCACCACCAAAGGCTAGAGAGCGGACCTCCTGCCTCTGCAACGTGGCCTAAGGATGTGCTTGTGAAATAAGCCGCGGAGACCCCTCCCCATGCAGATGCTGCTTATTACGTGTGAGCTTAGGTCTGCCTCCTCTCCTCTGTGGTACAGAAATGTTATGTTGTAGCAAAACTACATGTGAAATGGTGACAAAACTTCACTGGATAAAAATGGAAGTTTTTAACGGCCTAGTATGATAAGCATTCCCTCTAGAATATGATTAAAGATCACATCAGAGTGTCCTTTTCTTGTCCCTTTTTATGTTGGGATTCTTTGCTAGTAAGGAGATTAATTGTAAGTAATATCATCACTATCATCTCGGGGATTTTGTTACTCATTATATGCATAGCTGTATGGAAATGGAACTGTTTTCTAAAATGAACACTAATATAAGAAAAAGGAGCATTATGTTAAAAATACATGTGACTGGTTAGTTTTGGATTCTTTAGTGTTAGACTTCTATGGTGTATATTATCTAGCTGTTGGATAATTTTTTTAGTTCACTAGCAAAGGCAAATAGAAGTACGTGATCTCTGTTTTTCTAAATGGTTATCTGGTTAATTAGTCTTTCAATTCATTAGTGTTTGTGTGCGTTGCGTGTGTGATCTGAAGGTGCTTGTAAGTCATATCAATTGACTTTGATTTTTATTTTCCTATGCAGACAAATTGAATGTGATTAAGCGTAATTAATAACTTACTCATCATTGGATAATATTCTAGAAATCATTTGTTTTTGTGTAATGATTTTTCTTTTCATGCTGCAACTTTCTTGGAAGATGCTGTGCAGTACATAGGCATTAGCTTACTCCTGAGGAGGAACATCATGGCTCCTAAATCCTGTTCCTCACCTTCGAAATTAGTCTCTGAATGTCCCTGAAGACTGCTGTGCACACACACACACACACACACACAAACAATAGTGAACAATATATAGCTATTAAATATTTTTCAGAGAAAGAGATAAAAATGGGATGTACTCTACAATCCACAGGTAACAAATTTAATGACCTCAAAATACATGTATATTCTCCAAGGTGTCTTGTTAGCCCCTTACCGCCGCTGTCTGTGGTTGTAGTAGTTGCTGATACTCACATCTCTAGGATCTTCCTCCCAGAAAGATTCTACCTGGTGGAGTGTCCTGTATATGGGCAAAGCAGTTCAGCCCAGACTAAGTTTTACCTGCCCCTACCCGTACTTTCATTTTCAGATTCACTTTGGAAAACAAACAAGCAAACTGCCCTTTTGTTTGTGTTTAGTTTAATAGGGCCAGCTTCTTTAGAAAGCAGTTTAATAACCAACTTTTGTTACCATTGAATGTCCCTGGGACACCTTCATTCCTCTCTGTTTTGACTTTTCATTGGAAGGAAGGAATATTAGTGAGCAAAATATTATCAGTCTATTAAACCCGCGTGGTCTTTAGAAAGTTGTGTGAACTCCCTGCAAAGCATCAGATGTGTCGGGAAATAGAGAGTAGAGTATGAGAGTAGTAAATGTGGGGAAATGTTATGGATTAAGACCACTGCTCCTAATGAGGACTGAGTGCAGAAGGACTATTGTTAAATGATCAGAGTTTCTCAAGGAAGAAAAAACATTATTTCTGTTCAGTGAGTGTAGCTAGGTAGCTGACATCACTTTATTCATCTACTTTTTATTTGATAAATTTAACATGTTGAAATTTATAATTTTAAGGTATAGAATGTGCTACTTTGATACATTCATACAGTGTAATATGACTGCCATTGAGTCAATATGTATCACTTTATGTCATTACAGTGTTGTATTATTGACTATATTTGTTATACTATTCTTTAGACCTCTATGACTTATTTCTCACTGTAAGTTTGTATGCATCAATCTTATTTCTCCACTCTTTATCCCCTGTCAATTTGCTACCTTACTCTGTATTTTTTTATAGGTTTGACCTTTTTGATTCCACAAATAAGGGGTATCATACAGTACTTATCTTCCCTGTCAGACGTAACTCACTGAACACAGTGTGCTCACAGTCCATTCACGTTGTTACAAATGACAGGGTACCTTTCTTCCTCATGTCCGAACAATGTTGCACTGTGCAGCACGCCACATCTTTTTTGTCCTTTCATCCATCGATGGGCATTTGGGTTGTTTCCATGCATTGCCTATTGGAAGTAATGCTGCAATAAACATGGGTGTACATATATCTCTTCAAAATCCTGTTTTCATTTCTTTGAGTATATACCCTGAAGTAGAATTGTGGATTGTATGACAGATCTATTTTTAATTTTTTGAGGAATCTTCATATTACTTTTGATAGTGATTGGACTAGTTTACGTTCCACCCAAAAGTGTACAGGGTTCCCTTTTTATCAGAACCGCTCTGAAAGATTATCTTTCCCATTCCATTTATGGACTGAATTGTGCCATGTTAGAGTCTGAACCTGCAGTACCTTAGAATGTGGCTGTATTTGAAGACAGGGCCTTTAAAAAGGTAATAAAGTTAACACGAGACCGGTAGGGTTAGCTGGAATCCTGGATGACTATAATTGAAAAAAATTTGTTTGAAGTGATAAAAAAAGAAAACATGAAAGTTTTAAAAAAGTAACAAAAACTAAGGGGAATGTATGTCTCTTAGTTATAATGTACATCCAAATGAATACATTTGCACTGTATATTGGCTGTGAGATTTATGAGATATTGAAGCTAGAGGAATAAGCAGTGGTTTACCTGAACCTCTACAAAATATGGCCAACATTTTCACATTCCTGGCAGGAGGTGAGTTGAAGCAGGGGCGCGTAGGTTACAAACATACCAGCTGAAGGCACTTAATTATAGTCTATGATCTGGAGATATTGAGATGAAGGCTTAAATGCAGAGTGAAAATTGCGTACTGAGATGGGTTGTTGACAGTCAGGCTGTTTACAATCTTCATATTCGTCTTTGTTTACTAGAAGTTCCAAAACATTTAATGGACTTTCATGAATGCCTTTGTGCCTTTGCTTATGATACTCAGTCAGACTGCAATGGCTTTACTCATTCCTGCTGCCTCTGCCCCTGATAAACTCCTACCTGGGCTGACTGCCGTCAACTCATCAGGCCGCTTTAAGAGAACAAAGTAAGATTTTCCATTACGTGTGTCTCCATGACACGTCATATTGCTGTATTTGTACTGATGTAATTCAGAAAAAGATGTGCATCATTTACTTTGGGTCGGGCACTGCGCTAGGCACTGGTTCTACACCAGGGAAAGTGTTAAAGTCAACGCTCCTCTTTTATTGGTTCTCAGATCACTCAGAGAGACACTTCCGTGTGGGAATGTGTGCCCCTGCCCTCTGTCGTCATAGCTCCTGTGCCTGATGCTTACTTGGGTAAATTAAGTTTGTTTATTATAGTTTTACTGTTCCGAAGTTGATATTCTGTTTACTGTATACATAGCGAGGTACTATTAAGTATTTGAAAAACCAAAATTCCCATTCCCATAGCAACTTAAATAAGAGAAAAGTAACTATCAAAATTTGATGCAGTTATTTAGTGTCTTTAAATCCTTTAATCAAGATAAAATGCACATGCATCTTTGATATAAAGGTGAGTGGTGAGGAAATCTTTTAGTAGAGCAATTTATTACCATCAGATAGAGGAAAGGACAATTTTTAAATTAAATATTGCATTTCCCAAGCAGTTTATGGTGTGGAGGAGGGTGTTTGAAGAAGGTGGGTATGCACACACAACGTATTTGAATTGTCACTTTTCCATATTGGTTTAAGTGGATGAGATTATAGTTCCTTCAACATGCCTTTAATATTCTAACATATCTGAGACATTTAGAAAAAAATATAAGTTAAATACTTATGGAATGTGGCATTGATACTAAATTCTCTAAGCTGTCAATTCCTTAGCATGCCTCTTAGAAGATATAAAAGTTACGCTTTGATGTAAAAGGTTCAGGACAAATGCATATATATTATTTGCTGCGCACTGTTTAAATTTAGAGCTTCAAATAGTCTGACTTCTTGTTGGAGTTTCCTTACCATTTATTATTCAGTGGTTGATTCCTACAGTTTTATTATATTTTTACAGAGAACTTGTCTTCTGTTTTTATTATTCTGCCTCAACTCACATCCTTAGGAATTCAATCCTGATAGAACAGCATAACCTTGTCATACCCCCCCCCCGTTTTTTTAAGCTTGCTACCACCGTCACAACGCGTCCCGACACTTGCTGTTTTATCCTGTGACTGTGCATCGGGGCTCTGCGATACTCCCCTCTGACTTTCTGATTTGTAGCATCTTCCATGATTGCTGCTTCTGTTTTTATGTCAAGCCCTTTCAAGGTACATAAATGCTAAACACAGTGGTTTAGAAACCTAGTTCAGCTTCTCCATTAACTGATTTATGGACTGAAGATAGAGGATAAAACATCTTTTCAGTGAGGTTTACTCTCTGCTTTGATTCACTCTCTAGACAAGTGTCTAGTTGAAGAGACAAGTGAGAGCTGCACAGGTATATGATGAACAAAATGTATTCTAAAGCCTTGAATTTATTCTATTTTATAGTAGGTTTTATAACTGAGCTAAAATTAACCCTGAGGTTTGTGGCTTCTTACAGAAATATTTTTAAAGTAGGATTATTATTTAATTCTTTATCTCTGCCTCATGTTATCATGTCTGCATTTATATAAATGCATTTAAAATGCTTTTGTAAAGAAGTTGTAATTACAAAGGGAGTGATCAATATATCCTGTTTTAAAAATTAGTATTTTATAAAAGTATCGACAAAGTACTCAAAGAGGAGAATTATTTACTTTAAATTAATATTAGCGTATTATTTTTATTTTAAGGGCACCCAGGATGTGATGGAAAACAGATACGGGAAAGCACGTACACACGGAAATTACTGTCATGAAAGAAGTTCTTATGCTCACAGATTCCTAGGAACAGGAGCTCCTGTGGGACATTCCACAGAGGTCAAGGCACCAGAGTTGGTCAGGGGCCAGGGAAGAGGGAAAGCTTGGGCAAGAGCCTTTATTATGGTTACCATGGGGAAAACTTGGTGACTAAGCTAAGTAGGCCTAGTGAGTTTAGTATTGGATAGTCTGATTTCAGGAGACTCTGGGTTACAGAGGATAGCGGCCCAGCCAGCATGAGACCTGTAAGAGCTGGACAAAGAAGTTGGGGGTGAGGGCTCCACCTTGACTGGTTTGCATGTCAAATGTATCCTTGCAGGGAGTTGCTCACTGTCTCTGGGAGTTGGCTAGCCTTGGGAGGGGCAGTCTCTCGGGGGCCAGATGTCAAGGCATCAGAAACCCACGGTTAATACATTTCTTATATCGTAAGCCCATGTATAACCAGTTAAATCTACAGATAAGATTTAAAAGTGCATTTTAGGGCATGGTAACCAAGGCAACCTTGTTAGACCATCAGTTATACCTCTACTGTAGCAGTCAGTGGAGCGTACTTGCTTGTGCCTGAACTATAAAATAGACAATCACAGTTTCAGAGTGAGTTATAGTTTATAAAATCTTTTACACTAATCTTTTGTTAGTCTCACCCACAATCTTGCACATGTGTGTTTTTCCCCTTTGTAGAGAGACACATGTCAAAAGAGTCCAAGTCACTTGCCAGAATCACTCTATCAGTACGTAGTTCTAGAATCCCAACCGTCTGCTTCGAAATCTCATTGTCTGCCTTGTGCTCTGCTGACTGCTCCTCTGGGGGAGTGCGTGGGGCTGGACACTCAGGTTTGACAGCTACAGGCAGGTACGGCCGAGCTTTACCAGCCCCCTGATCACGCACAGGGCTTAGAGAAGTTGAGACCATTTTGAACATTTTTTTCCCACTATTCTTTTATCTCGTCCACACAGCACTCATCATGCACTTTAATTAGCGGCTCTACTGAGATAAAAATGAAGGGGGATAATGAAATTGATGCTGAGGGGGTGTCCGGGATACAGAGATGGGGGGTCCACACTTGGATACGAGTGTTCCTCAGCAGGCCTGTAAACATCCTATCTTTCTTAATTAGGGCTAGGGCTTTGAGTAGGGAGTTCTAGAGAGTGAGAAAAGAGGGAAGAAAAGACCTAGATCCTGTTACCGCTTAAATAATCAGAATATACTCTGGTTCTGCCAGCATTAAAGCCAAGATCAGAAGCAGTATTACTTCTTTTTTAAAATTAAATTATATTTTTTTATTTGTGTATTGCCATTGTCCCAGTTTTCCCCCTTTGCCTCTCTCTGGCCAGCTCCCCACCCCACAGCCAACCCCCACACTGTTGTCCATGGCCATGGGTCATGCATATGCATTCTTTAACTAATCCCTTCAGCTTCTTTCAACCAGATGCCCCTTCCCCTCTTATAGCTGTCGGCCTATTCCCTGTTTCCATGCCTCTGATTATATTTTGCTCATTAGTTTATTTTGTTCCTTAGATTCCACATGTGAGATTTCACTTACTGGCTTTCACTGACTGGCTTATTTCACTTAGCAAAGCAGCATTATTTACAACAGCAATATTATTTCTAATAAAAACCCCATCAAGTTCTATTTGAATCACAGCTATGCTTGAGATTTATTTTAATTTTTGGTTTCCTTAAGCAGACTAACTCCATGTTGGTGCCTTATTTCATATTAGCGGTATCAACAGTGAACACTCATGAATTTTCATACAATAGAGATGTAAAGTTATTAATATGATAATGAGTCAGAGACCTTCCATGTATTGAGGAGAAAGATCCAGGAGACTGTCTGTCGGAAGAGTACATTGTAGAAAAAAAACAGTATTCAGATCAGCTAAGCATTTTAGTTTTTCAATTTTTAATTGATACTGAAGATTTTATGCAAAATACAGTTTAATAACAGATTGGCCCAACGTGAAAGTGGGAAAGTGTAATCTTTGTAAAATATGTCACGTGTGCACTAAAATGGAATGACGGAGAAGGACAAGACAGAACAAGAGAGAGTAGAGAATGTGATGTGGAAAAAATGATTAGTAGAATTCCATTTCTACAAGTGTTGTAGAATTGAACAGGGACAATATATTTATTCATTTTGTTAAGTGGCAAATATAATTATTAATCATTTTTAGTATCTATTTAGTTCCAATTTAACCAATATTTGAAGACCTTCCTCTCTGAAACAGGCACAAGCCCTGTGTCATGGAGACATAGTGGTGAACGCGTAGCCGCAGTTCCTGGTGTCATAATGATGACCTGAGAAAACATCTAGTGGCCATTTAAAAAATGTGGTGTCAGAGGATTATGTACTTAGGATTGTTGCAGGGCTGAATTCTGTTTCCGGTGCCTCACTGATTCCACTCTGACGTACTGCAAAATAACCACAGCCAGGGTTTGCAGTATTGTCAGTAAATTTCCATATGGGAAAACAAAAAAAGTCAGTCAGAGCATTCAAGGGAAAATTGCATTTCAGTATGCTAGTTAATTTTACTAATGTTGGCTGCTTCTTAGGCCTGTCCTGTCCCTCGCTCTATTCCGATACACACACACACATACACATGCTTTTTTTTTTTTTTTTTTTTAATTGGAGAACTTTATTTCTGCCATTTGGACCTAGATTATCTCATTAGTCTAGTTTCACTTCCTATTTTTCCGTTTGTTTACTTCTATGTCTATGTGTTTTCTCAAATCAGTGTACATTAATGTATTAAACAAACAAAGAATGTGCCAGTTGGAGCGTCAGGCCTCTTGTGGCGCTGCAGATCTCACATCCAGTGGTGTCAAATAAGGCTTTAAGGGGACTGATCAAGGACCCGAACGTGGCTGAAAAACTAACACAGCAGCAGATTTCATAGCAATGCTTTGTTTGCTAGGGCTTCAAACAAAGCACCACAGACTGTATGGTTTAAACAGCAGAAATTTATTTGCTCAGAGTTCTGGAGGCTGGAAGTCCAAGATCAGGCGGCCTTGGACTTGATTTCTTTGGAGTCTTTCTTATTGGCCTGCAGATGGTCGCCTTCTCGCTGTGTCCTCACAAGGCCTTTTTTCTCTGTGCTCTTCCTAAGTGCCTCGCCCTTTTAGGACACAAGTCATTTCTTTTTAACTTTTTTTAATTGTTGTTCAAGTGCAATTGTGTCCATTTCCCCCCATCACTGCCCACACTTCAGCCATCCCCACTTCTCACCCTTGATCCTACCCCTTTTGGTCTCATCCACATGTCCTTACATGTGTTCCTGAAAACCCTTCCCCACTTTCCCCCTATTAACACCCCGCCTCTGGTTAGTGCCAGTTCGTTCTTAATTTCAATGTCTCTGGTTATATTTTGCTTGCTTGTTTGTTTTGTTGATTAGTTCCACTTATAGGTGAGATCATAAAGGACTTATTTTCTATTATAGTCACATAAGGGTCAGTGCTTCAACATATGAATTTTGAGGATACACAATTCAGTCTATAAAACTATCATACAATTTGAAGAATAAAGTAAATACAGTCACTCAGCACTTAGTGATGGGAATATGTTCTGAGAAATGCACAGGGAAGTGATTTTGTCAGTTTATGAACAGCCTGGAGTGCACTTTGCACAAGCCTAGATAGCATCGCTACTTCACAACTAAGCTATGTGCTACAGCCTATAGCTCTTAGGCTTCAAGCCTGCACATCATGTTACCACATAAAACAACATGAGATTAAATCATATACAAGGGAAAATAATGTACTTCAGGTCGTCATAAACTGCGAGATGTATGAGGCAGCTGCGAATGCGACACAGCATAGTGTTTTACAGCAAACTTTGTTTATCAGTAGAAAGAGTACACTTCAAAATAATAATGAGTACAGGATGGTAAACGCATCAACCAGTAGTCTGGCTGTTTCTTATCAGTATCAAGTGCTCTGTACTGTAGATAACTGTGTGTGCTGTACTTTTATTTGATTGGCAGTGCAGTCCATTAAGAGTCAGAACTCATCTCTTTCATATGACGTGCATGTTGCTGTAAAGGCAGTGACTGCGTTTGTGGTGGCAGCATCACTACAAACACATGTACTGTGTTGTGCTATGGTGTTACCATGGTTGTGACGTTACTAGGCAATGACATTTTTTCAGCTGCATTATAATCTTATGGGACTTCCGTTGTATATGCCAGTCATTGTTGACTGAAATGTCGTTATGTAGTGTGTGAACGTGCTGAAAATTCCATCCTCCTGATCCATGTGTGCATGCCAACCAGGGTTTTCCAGGGCAGTCAATGGTCACTGCTGTGGTACATATGGGCTGCGTCAACTGTGGGATCTGGATGACAATGAAACATTGGAAGAGGGGTACAGATATAGTGGTGTTGGTGAGCGAGCAGCTAGACATCTCTCTCTTTTTTTAAAATATTATAAGTAAACCGTTGTGCCACAATGTTGTGCCAGAAATCATTGAGCCCATGAGAAGACTCCAGCAAGGGATCCCCTGAAATGAGGGATACCAGCTATTTACTACAAGTGAAGGATGGCTACACAGATTCAAGAATAGGTTTGAGTTGAAAAATATAGAAATTACTGGAGAGGCTGCATCTGCTGATGATGAAGCTGCTGCCACATTTCTGGGGGAGTTTATGAAATGTATTAAGAGTATCATCTAAAGAAAACATTCAAATGTGATGGAAGGAGGTTCTTCTGGAAGAAAGTGCTCCATGGAACCTACATTTATGTAAGTTTAAAGGGATGTAGCAGGGCATAAAACATGGGAAGACAGATTAACTCAGCAGGGTATATGATAAAGCCAAGCATAGTGTACAGAACAAAGAACCTAAGCGCTCTTAAAAACTGAAACAAGCCCTGGCTGGTGTAGCTCAGTGGATTGAGCGCGGGCTGGGAACCAGAGGGTCCCGGTTTGATTCCTAGTCAGGGCACATGCCTGGGTTGTGGGCCATGTCCCCAGTGAGGGCCACGTGAGAGGCAACCATACATTGCTGTTTCTCTCCCTCTCTTTCTCTCTCCCATCCCCTCTCTATAAAAAATAAATAAATAAATAAAATCTTTAAAAAAAAAACTGAAACAAAAATTATCTGCCTGTGTTCTGGCAACATGATTAGAAAGCATGATCTTGTTTGTGGAATGGTTTCACCAACGCATCACATGGAGAAAAAAGACGAGTGCAGTACAGTAGGATAACCTGAGAGAGAGACCACATTCACATACCTTTTATCACAATGTATTGTTGAATCACTCTATTTTGTTATTGTTGCTGTTAATCTCTTCTTGTGCTTAACTTATAAATCAAACTGTGTCATAGGTATGTGCATATAGGAGAAAACTTAGTGCATACAATGTTGAATACTCTCTAATGTTAAGGTATCCAGTAGGTGTCTTGGAAGTCTCTCCTGCAGATAAGGAGGAAATTTTGTAATATAGAAAAAGAAAGTGAAGGAAGTATATATATTTTCACCCTACCTTCTCGTTAGTACTCTTTCAGTTGTTTATATCTAAGTGGTGGGAGCAGCCTGGCCAGGTATCTTAGTTGGTTAGAGTGCCGTCCTGATATGCCAAGGTACAGCCTCTGTCATCTATACCTGTAACCTCAGACTACTTAAGGTAGGCTACATTTTTCCAGTATCTCATTGTGTGTGATAATTTAGTGATATATAGTTATTTTGATATAAGAGATTCATTGGACTTGGCTATTTATTTTTCTTAAATACTAGTTTGTTAATAGAGCCAATAACCTGGGTGTTGCTATAAAGGCAATGGAAACCTGTTTGAAAATGAGA